>BQNB010086712.1:0-26448 GCA_026074375.1 Tanacetum coccineum | reverse complement strand
TTGTCTTCTTGTGAACACATGAACATGGAGTTAATGTACTTATTCAAGAAATATACATTATAGCATGCACTTGGTTGTTGAATATCGTGTATTCAAATTTGGCTTGACCCAAAGAAAATTAAGTTATCTAAAGAATTCTGATGGAGTCTCACAATTCTAATGCTCATAGAATACCACATTATTATGGTATGTATAATGTGTTGAAACAAACTATATTCATATTGTTTGATTTCTGATAATTATAGTTGCTATACCTCTAAAATCGACCAAAGTTAGAAATTTGTGTGTGTCATGGATACACTCAATCTAGTTCAAACCTAGAAGGCATTCAAGACAACGTCTATTAATGGATTGGGATGAATCCTATTATGTCTTGATTTAAGTTCTGAAATTTGTTAATATCTTATGAATTATATTATTAACAAGCTTGAGATGAGAACTGTAAAATGTATTTTGTTGTCCCAATTAAGAACAATTTATTGTTGCTTAAATACTTAGTGTTTAGAAAAGTATCTCTTCTTACAAAAGTAAGTGGGAGCATCTATAGATCTTAAAGATATTCAAGAACAAAATACATAACCTTCTAAATTCACTTGCTGATGTCATACTAAGGTTTAGCACGAAAATGTCGAACCAAAGTATAATGTAACTCTCATTCATAAATCTATAAGGATGCTCATCAATGGAGTGATATTTTTATATCAATGCTGAGGAATATAAGTTAGAGGGTCATAATAAACCTGTTAACTAATAAGATAAATTATTACATTTTGGATCTGATAAATATCTTAGAATTATAAATGATAAGATGCAGTCCTTAAAAAGCAATCAATGTTTTAATCTTGAATGATCTTTCACCAAACAGTAAAATGTGAGGTTAGAATGAGTTTATTTTGAAGAAAGGCTCATAAGGACAAAATTGTATACATATTAATGCCTGAATGATAACAAGAGTTTTTAATCTTACTCAAGCAATTGACTATGATTAAATCTTTCTTTTCTACACGCGTTAATTATATAAAGATAACTAATTGTCATACAGGTTTTCCTAAATCTAATATATGACAAATTAAGGATCATAACTCTTTCCGTAATGATTACCTTGTGAGGACGATGTGTAATCAAAAGGGTTATGAGTCTATATTTGTAATATGACAATTAAGTTTTATAACTAGTTTCTTTATGATTACTGATTCGCTGATAGTATATATATAAAATATATAAGCAAATCCAAACTCTTCACCCTTGACAAAGGGAAAAAGTCAAGATCTACTTAGAAATAAAATATATAAGAATCAAATCAATGATAAAAAGATTCCGGAAGAGATATTCCCGGGTCGTATGTCCCAACGAGGCTGCAATTGAAATTTATCCTGGTTTGATGAGAAATTGAATGATGCATATGTTTTGTAACATATTGAAAGCATCATTCCATCAAAGCTAGATGTTAATCTTTGAGATTGGAATGAAACTTCACTTGGGATTTTAGGATAAAACAAACGACCTTGGAATAAATGTTTAATGAAATAAACATATGCGGAAATTAAGTCCAACACAATGCAATATATCATTGAAGCAAGTCTTAAATGGTATATTTCACTTGAGATAATTTGTTACATGGATGGAGACCTTGTGTTTATAACTAAGGATTCATCATATATATATAATTATATTGTGTATGAGACTGGTTGTTACTTTTGCATGAGAGCAAGATGAGCTACCAACAACAGTATCTAAGTGAGAGTATTTAGATAACAATATCTAATTGAGAGAATTTAGATGATTGTTAATACAAATGTTTACGAATTATATAAGGCATAATGTTGTTTATGTACAATTGATGCTAGAAAGTAATCAATTCTAGTTGAAGAAGGATTTCATCATTTATGATAAATCTGCTAAACTTGTATGCTCACTTTAGAGCTTAATTGCATTAACACATCTATAGGATATGAGAATACTTTACATTTAAGAAACTGTAAAGATGACTGTCTGAGAAAGGTACTATATTTGTCTATACTATGACTCTTTCAATAGTATGCACATGAACAATAAGACACTCATCTTATTATTCAAATCTTTCACAATATGTGAATTTGAATCAAGTATTCAGAAAGTTTACTCAGATAACTATTTAGCTGTCTTGTAAAGAAATAGTTGAGAATGTTGGAAACATTGGACTTCAACTTGATAATTAGTTTCATGCATATCTGTTTTAGTATTTGGATAATTGGGATTGTAAGACAATTTTTACTTTCTGATGAATGAAGATACGTGGTATTTGTCATTCATACATATAATAATTGTTATCCTATATTTGCATGTTTAATCCTGATATTTCTTATTTCATTTTTTAAAATATGTCCATTGTTCGTGTTAACAATTTGGGGAATTTTGTTATATAAGACAAATATGGAGTGTGGATTATATTCCTTGAAATATATGGAATTGTTCCTGCCATAATCATGTGTATATACAAGGAAAAAGGGATTGCATATTGGATACCCCACATTCGAATATATTTCTTTTGGATCATCGTAATAAGTAAATGTCGAAAATGGTTTAAAAGTCATCCTTAGACTTGAGATGCAAGCAAGTTCTGCATGTGTGGATATCACTTTTTGATTATAAGTCAAACGCTATCCTGAATAAGGTAGTCATAAAGGCTATTTTTGGAAGTGATGTGAAGCAGCATCTACAACACTTGTAGTCAATAAAGAATTTGTTCCTCCAATTGTTTAATTGCAGAATGATACCATGGCGCCTCTCCAGAATTAATCAGATAATTGTATGGCCGTACCCAAAGGGTAATCCAAGATGATTCTTGATTACATTTGGTATATCTGAATTATTTCTATAACGAGAAACAAAATAGTTAAACTATATGGAATGAGTTAGGATCCATGTCCATGGTTTAACGGTATCTGAAACAAAGGGATGATGATTAAAGCAAGAAATAAACTAACCATTATAAGCTGAGATTGTTCTTGAAACTATTATCTCATAATATTCCTAATGTAAAAATAATTGTGTGGGTTGCTAGACCTTGCCAATTATAGGTATAAGTGTTAGGTGCTACTCCAACTCCCAAGTGGGAGCTGTTGGGTTATGGTAGTCGGCTAGCACGTATACGTTACGAATATGTGAGCCTATTGGGGGCACACACGTTAAGACACGAAGAGTACGTTTATTAAATACTTAATATATATTTAATATGCTTCACGTTGATAATTTAAATAACCGTTAGTTACCGTTATATTTTATAACTAACGTAACGAATATTTTAAAATAACCAAAGGGACTAAACATTGACAAAACTCGAACCTTATGGGGGTCACTTGTTGGCCATCCCATTATAGCTTTAGAAGTGGGTTTTGGGTTATTTGAAGTTAAATCGGATAAAGTTGTATTGTGATAAGGATTATGAGGGTATCCTAGTTTATCTTAAACTAGGGTTTGATGGCTATATAAATACCCTTTTCCCTCATTATGTTTGCCGTCCAATCCCACACAATATATGCGATTACGACACACAAACCTAACATCCTTTTTCTTTGCTCTCTCCCTGTTGACGTTTTTTATATATCTTAAAAGAGAAAATAAATATTGTTTTCTTTTTCTTGGTTTCTACCTCTCGTCAGAAGATAGAAATCCATATATGGATTTGTTGTTTCCGAATATACAAAGATAGAAAACAATATTATTAACCTTTGGTTGGTTTATTATTCTTCTCTTATTAAACCGATTCGAACGTATACTTCTGATAGTATTCGATTGGTTTTAGAGATCAAGTAAGACAATCGTTGTTTTAAGTTTGTGAAGTAACAACTAGCATTGTGACGTGCTTGTTCAACGTGTTGTGTGAGCAACCGTAGAGGTGGTAATTTAACCACTATGTTTATCCGGCGTAAGTTTATTGATTTTTATCATTAAACAAAAGGTTAGTAAATTACTTGTTTACTTTATAATGTGTTATTCTATGTGTCTTAACTAGATCAATACGCTGCGTACTCGTAGCTAAACTGCTTGCCTAGAATGTTTAAATCCCAAAAAAAGGAAAGAAACAGGTTGATCGTGGGTTTGTCCCATTTCACATTGATCACGTTTTACTTGACGTTATGGACAAAATAATTATTCTTCACTTTTTTGTTTTTTTATGTGCAAGTGTTAGATAGTGAAAAAGCCCGTGATAGGTATTGTATTATTAATATGCATTTATAGTGATTATATAAAACATACTAGAAATCCTATTGGACCTAACCCACATTCAGGTTTGGGTCGTTATATCATCTAATACTCCTCGCAATTCGAGCAGCAAAATCGCGAAAGCTCGGATTGGATGAGAAAGCTAAATAAACATTAAACAATAAAAGTTTTGTTGATGAAGACATTCGACAGCAAGTAGAGACAAATCTTCATCTCCAGCGGCAAAAGCAAAACAAAGCGGTAGCAAAGAAAAAGCAGTAAAACAAATAATTAATTTTGATGACGACATCCGACAGCAAACGGAGATTTATCTCCATCATGCAGTAACAACAAAAGAAAAGAAACAAAAAGAAAAGCATAAAGAATTTATTTTCAAAAAAAAGGATAAATGATGGCGGCTAGGGTTTGACGGGGTGGCATAAAAAAGCGACTCAACTTAGCCACATAGGTCTGAGGATCAGCTTGATGTCAAGAATGCATTTTTTAACGGCGACCTTTTCCAAGACTAGGGTACGTTAGACTCTGGGCTCTAACTATATGCCTCCACTACATGTTCTCTTGTTGCCTATTCCAATGCGGATTGGGATGGCTGCCCTAATACCAGGTCTACATCTGGTTAGTGTGTTTTCTTGGGGAATAATCTACTTTCTAGATCAACGAAACAACAACATACTCTCTCTAGATCGAGTGCTGAAGCTGAGTATAGAGGTGTTTCTAATGTAGTTGCTGAAATTGCATGGCTTTGTAATCTTCTTCGCGAGTTTCATACACCATTATTATATGTCACTCTTGTATACTGTGACAATGTTAGTGCTATTTATTTGACTGTTAATCCTGTTCGGCATCAGCGGGTCAAAAACATTGAGATAGATATACATTTTGTTCATGATATGGTTGCTCAAGGTCAGGTTCGTGTTCTTCATGTGCCATCACGTTACTAGTATGCTCACATATTCACCAAGGGGTTGTTGTCTCTTCTTTTTGAAGAGTTTCGTACCAATTTGAGTGTTCGACCCTCTCCCGCTAAAATTACAAGGAAGTGTTAGACGAGTATTTGCTTAGAAAAGCCCTCGAGCTTTATTATTGGTTTGTTATTTATTAATAGGCCTAACCCGATTTCTAAAATAATCTTTAAAACTCTATATATTGTAATTACGCAATTGATTAATGAACAAGCTAAATTTACAATTCCAATAGTAAGCACGGCTCAAATATATGTAGAGTTACTCGTGAACATGATTTCATATAAGGGTTTGGCTATACCATGTTCATATGATTTTTATTAACAATTTTTAATCATATGATTATCATTACACTAATATTTTACTTAGTAAAGGAAAACGTCAAGTGGGTATTCGTATTTCAAAAAAATCAAATCATACTTAATTTAGTAACTTTTTTTTAGCTTAGATTTTTTTTAATTTTTAAATTATTTAGAGTTAATAATTTCCTAATTTGTGTTACAACTTTTAAAAAAAAGTTTTTATTATCACATATTAAAAAAAGTTAAAAAAACACATGGGCTAAATTGCTATTTTCCCAAACTTAGATTAGAAAGTGTAATTCCACTACAAAACACGGTAACCTCACATATCACACAAAGTTTTTACCAAAGAAAATTAAACCCTCAATCAGAATTATATAATCTCGAATCAAATTCCATAAACTCAATTCGAAATCCAGGATTTTTGTGATTTAATGTTTAGCTTCAATCAGGAAAAAAAAATAAAAAAAAAAAAAAAAAAAAAATAAAAAAAAAAAAAAAAAAAAAAAAAAAAAATAATAAAAAAAAAAAAAAAAAAAAAAAAAAAAAAAAAAAAAAAATAAAAAAAAAATATAATAAAAAAAAAAAAAAAAAAAAAAAAAAAAAAAAAAAAAAAAAAAAAAAAAAAAAAAAAAAAAAAAAAAGGAAAAAATAAAAAAAAAAAAAAAAAAAAAAAAAAAAAAAATATCAGAAATTTTATCCAATTGCTTTATCGACATTTTTTCTGTTTATGATGAATCAACCTTTTTTTTGGTTTATGATGATGTAAAGGTATGTTAAACTTGATCCATATTCTTGTGTTTTATATAGGTTTTATTAATGTTATTTGTTTTTTTCTTTTAATGATTCAAATTTTGTGCTAACTGATTGAAAATAATAGTCAACCTCTTTTGATTCTATCAAAGGGTTTCGAATTTGTTGTTTGGGGATTGTGGTTTAAAACTAACTTGTGGTTAATACATGTTGATCTATTATCACATTAAACATATCTTATGTTTTCATGTGTTTCACCTCATCCTTTTTGTTTTTAACATGGCTACAATTCCTTACCTTGTTGTTGATTTTTGCGAGTAAAAACTAATTTTTATTATCTGGTTTGAAAAGTCAGTGTTCAATAAGAGTAGTAAAAGCTCCCAGTTGTATTTTTTTATTGTGTGTAGGTTACAATGCATCGGTTGAAGAAAATAGATCTTCTTGCAGACGAATTTATATTTTTTTGAAAGAACTCAGTTTGTTGAGACACTAAATGCCAAGACAACCCTTAGTTAGTTAACAATTCCATGGTAAATCAATGTAAACATCGTTTGTGTTTTAAAAAGCAGATAATTATTTTGATTCTGAATATAAACATCGTTTTTCCTTTGATAGGTTCAAGATTTCTCAGATCCTGTTAATGGGATTGTTTCGCGAGTGCCTCATTCTCATATTTGGGCAGAAAGAATTTTGTGTCAAACATCAGTCTTGGATTTAAAGGGGATGTTTGATGAATTTGCAAATCTATGGATGAAAATGAAAATTTAATTTACGAACCCCAAGAAGAGCGGTCTCTCAACTATACAGATTCAAGCCTTATGCATTTGAGTCGCAAAACACTTTACAAACTTTTAGTATGGTTATAGACGTAAAAGTTTTATATAGGTTTATGTTTATAAAAATAGTTATATCTCTTTAACCATAAATAGTGTACTTATAATATTTACATTTATAGTTTCATATTTAAGTGTACATTATAGATTATAAGTTATTTCTATACTTTATTTTGAGTGGACATATACTTAAAGTCATTTCTTTATACAAAAGTCAATTTATCATTTTGGCTGAAAACTCACTTTTACCATTTTTGACGCCATTTTCAACCCATAATGAATTGGTTGACTATCCAATTGGTCCAGTATCTACATAAGTTTATCTACATCTCATAGTTTTAGGTTTTTACTCAACTTAGAGTGCAAGTATGACTTTTCATACATTCTGTCCAGCAAGGTCAGAATTGACTACTTTTGGTAAAATGGTCATATCTCATGCAATTTTTACATTCAAGTGTTGATCCAAATTGCTACTAGCTCATAAAACAATTGTCCACAACTTAGATAAGTCAAATCAGTTGTTTATCATACTCAAAAATGTCAAACTTTCTGTTTACTTCTGCCCTAATTTTTCTAGTGATTTCTACCATGTTTTAAGTTAGGTTTATCCATTTTCAACCTAATCTAGTACACACAAAACCCCAATAAACTCTTGATCATCATATTCATCATATTTACAATTACATTTATAAATAAAATACAAGAAAATACAAGAATAACAAAAATAAGTAAAGATTTATACCCACAAAAATGATGTAAGTGATGATTATCACCCAAAACCAAATGACTCCTTTACACCAAGTCTTGAATCTTTACCCAAATGTTTTTGACACCACTTTATTATGACCCAAATGACTCCATAAAATCTTCAATGACTTCAGCCCCTAATGTTGTTATATGATGGATTTTTGATGGGTTTTAAATATTAGGAAATGTATTACAAGAGTTATGGTTTAACTAGTAATATTTGTGATTGAAGAAAATTGATTTTCTTGTTGTTCTTGGTGCTCTAGTTCATGACAAAGAGAGGAACAAAGAGATGTGTGTGTAAAGTTTTTGTAAACAATGGGAGGAAATGGAAGACACATGGTTTTGTATGTGTTATGCATGCAAGGGAGTTGAGACAAGTGTCTTAGACACTTGTCCTAAGAAGGCCATGCCACAAGGGTGGTGTTGACCAAGTTTTTGGTGTCCTACTTATAGTGTAATTGTTGTTTAGGGTATAAATTTTAAGATAGGTAGGTAGTTTTGAGGCTAATAGGTACAAACGTAAAATATAACGAGAATTAAGGCGAAACCACGAAGTAAAAACGAATATGATAAAAATAATTCTACATTAAACGGAATACCTTTCTGAAAAGTTTAGCTTACGTAAGGTTCAAGACGAATAATTGTTTTAAGCTTAGCTCGTAGTTAATTAAAACGACGATTTTAATAAAATGTGTAGATGTAAATAAAAGTAACTTGTTTAAAATTTATAAATTAATTATGAGATTAGAAATAGTAGTGACCTTAAATACGGAATGCTCTTAATTTAAATGTTCGCGTTTTCAACCAACGCTTTTAAATGAAATGTAAGATAATTTATTAAATATTTTTATTAAATAAATTTCGATAAATAAATAAAATTTCATTAGTCTCGTGTCGGTACGCGTTGTTGTCACTTTCGAGCCAACTAAGTTTCAAATAAAATAATAAAAAAAAATTATGAGAATTATGTACTAATAATTATGATTTATTATTAAAATAAATTTTGTAAAATTATCGGTTACGCGGAAAATTTTATTTAATTTTTTTTTTCGGCGATAAAAGGTCAAACGGTCAAAAGTCAAGTCAAACGCGAAAAGTAAAAGGGTAACATAGTTATTTAAAGTTCCGAAAATTGACGGTTGTCACATTCTCCCCTCCTTTAGGAAGCGACGTCCCGACGCTTAATCACTTTATTCGTCCCTAATTCCCTTGCAATGGGTGAAAGATGACATTCTCGAATGGATCCACATGTTCTCACATCATGGCCACACGACCTCGGACGCATTAGGGAGCTTTTCGAAGCGAAAACAATTTTAAAAAAATCATTGGTGATCACACCGATCAAATCAAAGCACATATCGACCAACGGGTCTCGCTAAAGGCGATCATGACATTATAAAAATCGTCGGGAGTGAACATAACTCCATTGAAGGCGTTACAACATTATTCAAAACAATGCGCTTATCATTAAGCGTATAAAATCACATAATTGCATGCTCACTAACCGACAAGCCATGCAAATTAAAGGAAAGCGCACTTATGCGGAAATCACTTAGAGTATACATAACTCCATCGAAAGCACTACGGCATTAATCGAAACAAGGTACTTATCAATAAGCACATACAATCACATAACGACATGCTTGCTAAATAGCCAAACCATGCCAATCAATCAGTTCAGTCACGTTAACTCATGCTTGCTAAATAGCCAAGCCATGATTAACAACAATCTTCAACTTAATTCCGGCTAAATCTAGCCCAAGGAAAGTTTTTAAAGTTATAGGATGTTCACAGGCCTGAAAGCCATGGATGCATATCAAAATAGATTTTTATCATCGTAGGGTGCTCACACGCGGATTCAAACCCAAAAGAGATTACAGGGTGATCACAAACGGATCCATACCCAAAAGAGATTACAGGGTGATCACAAACGGATCCATACCCAAAAGAGATTACAGGGTGATCACAAACGGATCCATACCCAAAAGAGATTACAGGGTGATCACAAACGGATTCATACCCAAAAGAGATTACAGGGTGATCACAAACGGATCCATACCCAAAAGAGATTATAGTATATATGAAATCAGGGTGCTCACGGGCTTTACAGCCATGGATCCATACCCAATAAAATGGTCAAGTTTGCTCACATTAACCAAACTTCGAGCATTCTTCACGGTGCCCCAAGCACGATCGTCACCGGCTTGGCTGCCAACCGAGGATTTCGAGCTCGCACACCAATCGCGACCGCTCCTACCCGACTCCGTCTCGTGTCTTTCAACGAGCGTCGAGGACCCTTGTCCGTGTCTTTCAACGGGGGGCTAAAATCAGGGTACGCGTTACCCACGATCGGACGTCATTTCACAATGCCGCCTCGAGCTCGCACAACGTACGACCACTCGACTAAATCACATATCACATAAACATATAGCAAGCAAAAATTTTGCACATAAATTTTCAACTATGGCTATCCGTCGTTGATCATCGACGATCAAAGGGGATCGAGTCAAGCACAAGGACTCCTCAACTGAATAAACGGAGACGGCAAACGGGATTGTCTTTTATCTACCGCCACTTAAGAAACAACCAAATAAGAAAAACCAAATACTACAAAATAACCACAAAAAAAAAATGGATAATAAGAAACAATAGGGCATATAAAACCCTTTAAAAAATATTTATGTGTTTTATAAAGCAACACAATAAAAAAACCTAATAAACATAGAATAACTCAAGATGAGAAACTTTTTTGTGTCATTAACATGGACATGTAGAAAGATGTATATGAAACAAAGAGTAGTTACTCGGGAAAACCCCCATGTTATAGTTATTATCATCGTTTTTTCCCCCCCTTTTTTTAGGGGGGGGGGGCTTCGATCACACTTATTTTGTTCCCATGTTTATAAAGATCGGTACGGGTTTTTATATCGGGTTTTAAGTTAATGCTAAAACCAAACCAAACAACCAAAACTTCGGTTTTTTTAAAAATCCGATACCTAACCATCGGTTTTTCGGATCCTGGTTTTCGTTTTTATAGGTTTCTGGTTCTTTGATTTTTTTCGGTTTTAGGTTGGGTTTTTGCGGCTTCATGCACACCCCTACGTACGCGTTAACACGATTTTTTTTTTCCAGACGTTATTTCGCAATGCGCCTCGAGCGCCGCCACACGTTAACGACCCTCTGACTTAATCACATATCACATAAACATATAACAAGCAAAATTTTGCACATAAATTTTCAACTATGGCTATCCGCCGTTGACATCGATGATCAAAACGGATCTAAAGTCAAGCACAAGGATTCCTAATCTGGAATAAAACAGAGACGGCAAACAGGGATTGTCTTTTATCTACCGCCACAAAGTCGGCAAACTCCAAACTGCCATCGTGTTACCGTTTTTTCCATACGGAAAATGATGACGGGATGATCGATGACATCATTATCGTTCGTAGGATCCGACCATTGGGCTTGCTCTGCGTCCGAAGCTCTCCTTTTGAGCCATCCTTGTGTGACTCTACGTTGGTATCCGAGTCACCACTCTACGTTGGTATCCGTTTTTATGTTACACTAAGGCAGAACTAGGAACAAATCAACACCTCGATTCACAACTCGAGCTTGTGTGGATCTTCATTTGTAAACATAGATGACCGAACACATACGTTTCGAGGGTAGAAGTTTTCTTCATGATTACAGCTTATTCAACGGGAATGATTCACAGTTTGATGTAGAGGAAACTATACTCTACGGACGTCGTTCGACATATAGGAAAAATGAAAGAAAGATAATGTAAGATACATTTGATGTAGGAGAAGTCTTTTTCATTGGTCTCGTAGTTACTTGAATTCGGCTTTCATCCACTTCGGCTGTCTTCTAATCTCGTTAGGATTCCTTCTCAGTGTCGGTATCAGGTCTCTTGGTCTTTTATCAGCAACACTGAGATTTAGATGGTATTCACACGTTACACATGACATACAAAGGTATTTTATTTTTCCGGAATTATTCGGTCAAGGTGACTATCTAAGTCAACAACTTTCGAAAGAGAAGACTACAATGAACTCAAGAAAATTCAGACTTGATTTTATGAAATCGAATCGAATAAGATTACTCGCATAAGATTCCACCATTTGGAAGTGTTCTCATCCAAACATTCATCCAAAACCACTAGTTAAAGGCGACGATTAATCCGACACAACGTGGCTCTTCCTGAATTATGCATAGTTAGCTAGGCTATGCATAATTGAGGACCAAGCGACGACACATCCGTCCTCGTCAAAAAGAAAACTTTTCGATTATTACACACCATATATGATGATAAAAGTTTTTGACCTATCCTTGAAAATAAGTATATTATTTGACATAGAAATGGGAAAATATTTTTACCTTCGTTTTGAGAAACACATCAACTATTGTTCATTCATTTTTGGGAAACACATTTTTGCTTTGTCTTCTTATGAAAATCGACGCAATTTGGTATTTAGTTTGATAAAACATTTTATAAATTATTGTATATTTTTTGTATAAATTGTTCATAAAAAGATATTAAGGTGGTTGAGATTTAAGGATCGTAGCAAGCACAAGAAGTAGTAAGTCAAGAATCGATGCAATCGAATGAGAGAAACGGACGATGTATTCGATAACTGGAATTGTCCACACTAGGAGTCAGATGGCTTCTCTCTAAAACGGTGAGGCGTCTATTCAACGTGCTCGACCACGACCTATAGTAGTGTCGCGTAATCAGAGAAATAATAAAAGTATGATCGAACGATATGAACTTCGTATCTTATATATCGTTGATAAAATAATATAAGTATGCATGCGATGAAGATTTCACTTGCGCATTCTAATTAATATCATTTAACTTATTGTAAAAGCGACCATTTCAAGAAAGTTACTATTTGTAATAGGCCCGGTTATCGGATTACCGTAATCGATATAATTACTAGATTTAAAATCTCGACACTTGTGTCATATTTTATTAACATCCATTTCTTATATACCATAAACGTATTTAGTAAGAATAATGAGAGTTTATTATTTTTATAATTATCTAACAAGATTCAAATTTGCACCATTGACTTTTAAAATCAACGTTTGACTTTTTAATAAGTCTATATGTATGTTTTTCTCAAAACTGACCCGTTATATTCCATTTTCGTGACTCGGACCCTAAAGAGATTTCATGTAAAACATTGTTTCGAACAACTTTTTAGTTTTAGTCGAGATTTGAATCTCGACAGAAAATGACCAAAATGCTCTTACAAAATTCTGCTGAAACTTATTTAATATTTAAGGAAATGTAGAAATTTGACTTTCAGTTTTGACCCGCTATCAAGCGATTTTAAAATTAACGAGCAACGCGTCAAAGTAAAATGACATTCCGAACAACTTTCGTGCTTTGCCGGAAGGCTAAAACTGTTTCGAAAGTGCTCGAATCGATCTTTAAAAATTATGTCAGCTTTTAATTAATTACTTCAAGTGTTGTAATTTTCCACTTAAAGCGTATATTCCGATTTTGTTCCAGTTTCTTCGTTACAATAAGTTAAGAGCTTTATTTTATATCAAAACGTTTGCAAAAATAAACTTGATCTTATTTTTAAATAAATATAAGCTTTTAACAAATATCAGGCCTTAAAATACGGGTTAAATTTTCTGCTCAAAGCCGCGTGTTACAAAACGCGCCAAAAGTTTATTTTGATCCAAAAATCAATTCATATCAAGTTTAAACTTACTTATACTCGATATTGAAATCGTTTAAATTTTTTTTCTTTTCCGTAACACTTTTAATCTAATCTACACAAGTTCTCGACGGATTTCATCACAAGCATTTATCAATAACGAATTAAATCGCGAAAATAAAAGTTTATGAGCTAGAAAATCGAAAATTACTTAAGATGATTCACTAGAGAAAGATCGGAATAAATAGTTTCGCCCTCATTCCTTCGTTCCTCTAGCTATTTGATCCTTAATACGCGGGCTACGAAACACAACAAAAATATAACCAAGCCTCAAATCTATATAATATTGCAATGTATATATATATATATATATATATATATATATATATATATATATATTGCACATATACGAAATTTTATCAAAACATATCATAATGGTGACCCCATTACATAGTATCAATAGTACAACTCGAATGTAAGCGTGTAACAATAATCGAAAGGCATATGTATACATAGCGGTCCGACGTAGAACGGATATCGTGTATATAACACATACATATATAATTACTTTTTATACCGCACGCTTGGTATAAAGTATACAAACAAGGGCTTATCAACAAGCACATAAGGATCGGGAAGGATTGGGCGCGCGGATATCGGATATCGGTGAACGACTCGTGAAATTTTTTCAAAAACAGTCATAGTCCAGGTTTTGAAAAACGACCTAGTTCGCTATGACTCGTGCTCTGATACCAATCTGTGACACCCCCAAATTTACAACGCAACGGAATACAATATTGGGGTGCTACTTCATAATATAAGTTCACGAGTCACGGTAAACGACATTCAATTTTTATTAAAAAGATCAGAGTTACAAGGTCCCAATAACTTTATAAAAACTCATTTCAAAATAATCCACAACATGTTTAAGTTTCTTTAAAAGAAAACATTTTATCATATGTGCAAAGTTCACCAAGTCCACGTCCTTTGATATCCGCATTCCATCCCATCCAAGCTAGCAATCATATACCTGAGATAAACATGCTAAAAAGTCAACGAAAACGTTGAGTGAATTCATAGAGTTTATAAACAATCATTTTGAACACAAGCATAGCAAAACATTTAGTTCATAGAACAATCACAACGATGCTAGAGCCACGAACCGAACCTTAACCATGTGCCCAACCTGGAGTGATAGTGCTACACACTCCCAATACTAAATACAATATGTCCCCGTATGCCCTCGCAAGGAACACACGCCAGACAGGTCGTTAGGCCAAAATAGATCTATTATTATTGCATCAGCGTTCACCGGTTAGCGGTGATTGACGGTTCATGAAGGAAGGGCCACAACAATACACTCATAGCAACGTTCACATAATAAAATCACCTGTGTTCGATTTTCTAAAACAAGCATGTATCTCCCTCGCGGGTTTTCAAAACATAAAAAGATTTAAATGCGAGGCTATGAACTCACCTTGATATTGCAGAACAATTGGCAGGAATGCAAATATTAGGCAAACACAATAGATACCGAACGGTTCGATCAAGAAGATGCGGCTTAACTTAACGGTTATGACCCACCAGTTTAGGATGTTGTATATGGGTTTTCCGATGGATGATTACATCAATGTGACATGTTGATAATGGATTTGGGTTTTTAAGTTGTATGAGTTTGGTGGTTGGTTAAATAAGATAAATCGAAAAAGTAAAAACAAAGCATGTAATATATACATATTCATAATATATATCTCATATGAAAAATAAGACAAGTATATAAAGCGCAGCGCGTATTTTATCTAAGAAAAATGTAATATAAGGAACGTGAGAAAAATATAATTAAACAACATAATTTGACACGCGTTCAGAAATCGTCAAATGAAATAAATAAAAGTTATTACTTAAAAGTAAGTACACGTTTTAAAGTCTTGAATGACATTTTAAAAGTTTTAACAATAGTTATTATTGTCCTTTAGTCGGGACTTATAAAATAATACTTTAATATTTAGTATTTTCTTTTTCTCGACGGGTTTTAGTTAAAATAGTCATCTCGTTTTAAAAATATAGTTTTCGATCATTACTCTTGTTATTGTAAAATATATACCTTGTTCTTTTATCGGATTTTTTTTTTTAGATAATAGAATTTTTATTGAAATTTTACTAAGTATATAATTTTTTTTTTGAAATTTCGGCATGACCTTGCCGTTTATACAACGTTTCCATGTATCTAAAATACAATATTTCCCTGTTTTTATCAATCGATATCACCAATATTTCTCGCGTCCCATAATTATTAATTTGTCAAATTTACATATATAGTCAATATAAGTAAAACCAAGCACACCCTTATTTAGAGTTGTTAGAACCAAACAGGGTATTAACTGCAGTCCCAAACACCCCTTTATGGGGCTGCTGTTGCACCAAACGCCCCCTTTTAAGGCGGCAGTTAACCCAAACGCACCCTAAAGCTAGTTTATCGCAAATCCAAACGCACCCTAGTGGTGCAGCAGTTAAACCAAACGCGTCCTAACTGCTGCTAACCACAGAACCAAACGCCCCAACTGACTATAAAACGCAGATCCAAACGCCCCCTTTTGGGCTAAAAATTCAGCAAACAAACACCCCCACTGGGGCTGTTTTTATGCAGAAACAAACACCCCTTATGGGCATAACGTGCAGAAACGAACACCCCTTTATAGCCTTGTTTTTCAGTCGATTTACCAAGAAAATAGTGGAGCAAAACAAGGCAACCACGAGCCCGACGCCATGCAGTGGGCGTGGCTGTGGTGGCGGCGGTCCAAACCGAACACCACTTGTGGTGTTTTCGGTGACGAAATAAACACCCATATATCCATGAAAACTTATCCGAATCAAAAGCACTAAAACAAGAAAAGAAACAAGTTTAAACAAACAAACCCACTTTAGATTTATTAATAACTTTTATACAAGAAAGTAACCATCCAAGACGGAAAAGAGGTGGAGTGGTGGTGGTGCATGTTATATGGTGGCTGTGATGATGTTGTCGTGGTGGTTGTGATGATGTTGACGCGGCAGTGAAGGTGGATCTGTGGTGATGGCGGCGAAGATGGTGGTGTGATGTTGGTTATGTTGTGGTTATGACGAGAGGGTGGAGATGATGGTGTTGCATGTCGGCGGATGGAGATGGAATTTGTGGTGGTGGTAAACTGGTGGCGTCGGAGGTGATGGAGACGGCGTGAGGGGTTCGGATGGTGAAGGAGAGTGGTGGAGAGGATGGTGTTGATGGCGAGATGGTGGCGGCTATCGTCGGGACTTCGCCAGAAAATTATTCCGGTGGCCGGAATTCGCCATGCCGGCGCCGGGAATTATGAGAGAGGAGATGGAGAGTTTAGAGCCATGTGTGTGTAAATTTTTTTTTATGAGGGAAATGAGGTGAGAAATGTATTTATATTTCAAAGTTTTTATTTAAAATAAAATGTGACAAGTCTTCCATAGTTTAGGGTGAATTTTATAATTTTTATTAGAGGGCTAAAAGTGTAACTTTTAGGAAGTTTTTGTAAAATATTGGTTCGGGTCTTGTTTGAGCGAGTTAACGGATGATTTAAAAGACGAAACTTGCGCCATTGTTTTTCAAATTATTTTTCCTATAAAAATGAGTATTTACACGACTATATTTCATAAATATTTTGTAACGTTTATTTAAAATTGTCTATTATTTATGGAGTAATAGTTTTAGACTTTGTCCGAAAAATAAATTTTAATTTAGATGTTCGCGTTTTCAGCCAACGCTTTTAAATAAAATGTAAGATAATTTATTAAATATTTTTATTAAATAAATTTCTATAAATAAATAAAATTTCATTAGTCTCGTGTCGGTACGCGTTGTTGTCGCTTTCGAGCCAACTAAGTTTGAAATAAAAAAAAAATGAGAATTATGTACTAATAATTATGATTTATTATTAAAATAAATTTTGGAAAATTATCGGTTACGCGAATTTTTATTTTTATTTATTTTTATTTTTTTATTTTTTTTCGGCGATAAAAGGTCAAACGGTCAAAAGTCAAGTCAAACTCGAAAAGTAAAAGGGTAACATAGTTATTTAAAGTTCCGAAAATTGACGGTTGTCACATTCTCCCCTCCTTTAGGAAGCGACGTCCCGACGCTTAATTACTTTATTCGTCCCAAATTCACTTGAAATTGGTGAAAGACGACATTCTCGAACGGATTAACATGCTCTCACATCATGGTCACACGACCTTGGCGCATTAGGGAGCTTTTCGAAGCGAAAACAATTTTAAAAAAATCGTTGGTGATCACACCGATCAAATCAAATCACATATCGACCAACGGGTCTCGCTAAAAGAGATCGCGTCATTATAAAAATCGTCTGGAGCGAACATAACTCCATCGAAGGCGTTACGACATTATTCAAAACAAGGCGCTTATCATTAAGCGTATAGAATCACATAATCGCATGCTCACTAGCCGACAAGCCATGCAAATTGAAAGAAAGCGCACTTATGCGGAAATCACTTAGAGTATACATAACTCTATCGAAAGCACTACGGCATTAATCGAAACAAGGTACTTATCAATAAGCACATACAATCACATAACGACATGCTTGCTAAATAGCCAAACCATGCCAATCAATCAGTTCAGTCACGTTAACTCATGCTTGCTAAATAGTCAAGCCATGATTAACAATAAATAATTCCGGCTAAGACCAGCCCAGGAAAAGTTTTTAAAGTTATAGGATGTTCGTGGGCCTGAAAGCCATGGATGCATATCCACAAAGATTTTTATCATCGTAGGGTGCTCACACGCGGATCCATACCCAAAAGAGATTACATGGTAATCATAAACAGATTCATACCCAAAAGAGATTACAGGGTGATCACAAACGGATTCCAAACCCAAAAGAGATTACAGTATATATGAAATCAGGGTGCTCACAGGCTTTATAGCCATGGATCCATATCCAAAAAGATTTTTATCATCGTAGGTTGCTCACACGCGGATCCATACCCTATCATCGTAGAGTGCTCACACGCGGATCCATAACCTATCATTGTAGAGTGCTCACACGCGGATCCATACCCTATCATTGCAGAGTGCTCACACGTGGATCCATACCCTAGTAAATGGTCAAGTTTGCTTATATTATCAAACTCTGTGCATTCTTTACGGTGCCCCAAGCACGATCGTCACCGGCTTGGCTGCCACTCGTAGGGACCACTTCGAGCTCGCACACCAAACGCGACCGCTCCGTGTGTCCTTAAATGTCTCGACCTATTTAGCGAGCTCAATAATATAGGTAGGCGTACCCAGCCGATCCGACGTCATATAATAATGCCGCCTCGAGCTCGCACAACGTACGACCACTCGACTAAAATCACATAACACATAAACACATAACAAGCAAAAGTTTTAACATGTGCATAATTATTCAAGCTATGGCTATCCTCCGATGACTATCGATGATCAAAGCGGAGATCAAGTCAAGACAACAAGTATTTCCTTCACTTGAAAAAAACGGAGACGGCAAACGGGATTGTCTTTTATCTACCGCCACGAAGTCGGCAAACTCCAACTGTCCATCGCGTACCGTTTTATTCCCTACGGAAAATGATGACGGACGACATCATTATCGTTCGGTAGGATCCGACCATTGTGCTTGGCTCTCGCGCCGAAGGCTCTCCTTTTGAGCCATCCTTGTGTGACTCTACGTTGGTATCCGAGTCCACAAAGCAGAACGTGAACAAATCAAACACCTCGAATTCACAACTCGAGCTTGTGTAGGATTCATTCGTAACATTAGATGACCGAACACATACGTTTCGGGGGTAGAAGTTTTCTTCACGATTACGGGTATTCAACAGGAATGATTCACAGTTTGATGTAAAAGAACTTTCCTCTACAGACGTCGATTGACATATCGAAAGAGTGAGGGGAAAAATAAGGTAAGGTACATTTGATGTAGGAGAAGTCTTTTTCATTGGTCTCGTAGTTACTCGAATTCGGCTTTCATCCACTTTGGCAGTCTTCTGATCTGTATAAAAATTTCTTCTCGTAGTCCGGTATCAGGTTTCTTGGTATTTCATCACCAACATTGTGATTTAGATGAGATCCAGACGTTACACGTGACACACAAAAATATTTTTTCCGGAATTACTCGGTCAAGGTGACTTTCTAAGGCAGCACCATCCGAAAGAAAAGATTTCAAGGAACGCAAGAAAATTCAGACTTGTTTTTACGAAATCGAATAGAATAGGATTACTGGGCAGATGATCTTGCGTGTGGGGGGGGGGGGGGGGGGGGGGTAGGAGTAGAGGGGAAAGCGTTCTCACCCAAACATTTATCCAAAACCACTAGTTTAAAGGCGAACGAATTAATCCGAGAAAAAACAAAAAAAAAAAAAAAAAAAACATAGCGTGGCTCTTCCTGAATTATGCATAGTTAGCTAGGCTATGCATAATTGAGGACCAAGCGACGACACATCCGTCCTCGTCAAAAAGAAAACTTTTCGATTATTACACACCATATATGATGATAAAAGTTTTTGACCTATCCTTGGAAATAAGTATATTATTTGACATAGAAATGGGAAAATATTTTTACCTTCGTTTTGAGAAACACATCAACTATTGTTCATTCATTTTTGGGAAACACATTTTTGCTTTGTCTTCTTATGAAAATCGACGCAATTTGGTATTTAGTTTGATAAAACATTTTTATATATTATTATATATATATTTTTTTTGGAATAAATTGTTCATAAAAAGACTTTAAGGTGTTTTGGAATCAAGGATCATAGCAAGTACAAGAAGTAGTAAGTCAAAAATCGATGCAATCGAATGAGGAAAATGGACGATATGATCGATAACTGGAATTGTCCACACTAGGAGTCAAGGTATCTATCCAACGTGCTCGACCACGACCTATAATAGTGTCGCGTAATCAGAGAAAATAAAAAAAGAAGAATCAACGATACGTACTTCGTATCTTATATATTCTTGATAAAATGATATAAGTATGCATGCGATGAAAATTCCATTTGCGCGTTCTAATTAATATCACTTAACTTATTGTAAAAGCGACAATTTCAAGAAATTACTATTTTTAATAGGCCCGGTTATCGGATTACCGTAATCGATATAATCATTAGATTTAAAATCTCGACACTTGTGTCATATTTTATTAACATCCATTTCTTATATACCATAAACGTATATAGTAAGAATAATGAGAGTTTATTATTTTTATAATTATCCAACAAGATTCAAATTAGCACAATTGACTTTTAAAATTAACGTTTGACTTTTTAATAAGTCTATATGTATATTTTTCTCAAAACTGCCCCGTTATATCCCATCTTCGTGACTCGGACTCTAAAGAGATTTCATGTAAAACATTGTTTCGAACAACATTTTAGTTTTAGTCGAGATTTGAATCTCGACAGAAAATGACCAAAATGCTCTTACAAAATTCTGCTGAAACTTATTTTATTTTTAAGAAAATGTAAAAATTTGACTTTTGTTTTGACCCGCTATCAAGCGAATTTAAAATTAGCGAGCCTCGCGGCAAAGTAAAATGACATTCCAAACAACTTTCGTGTTTTGCCAGAAGGCTAAAACTGACTCGAAAGTGCTCGAATTGCTCTTTTAAAAATTATGTCAGCTTTTTAATTAATTATTTCAAGTGTTGTAATTTTTCACTTAAAGTGTATATTCCGATTTTGTTCCAGTTCCTTCGTTACAATGAGTTAAGAGCTTCATTTTATATCAAAATGTTTGCAAAAATAAACTTGATCTTATTTTTAAATAAAAATAAGCTTTTACAAAATATCGGGCCTTGAAATACGGGTTAAATTTTCTGCTCAAAGCCGCGTGTTACAAAACGCGCCAAAAGTTTATTTTGATCCAAAAATCAATTCGTATCAAGTTTAAACTTACTTATACATGATATTGAAATCGTTTAATTAATTTTTATTTTTTTTCCAATACTCTTTTAATCTAATCTACGCAAATTCTCGACGGATTTCATCACAAGCCTTTATCAATAACGAATTAAATCGCGAAAACATAGATCATACTAGTAATAGGATTTACTCACCATGATATACCAAGCAAGATCGAAGAAGAAATAGTTTCGCCTTGTTCCTTTGTTCCTTAGCTATTTGATTCCTTAATCGCGGCTCGAAACACAACAAAAATCTAACAAAGCCTCAAATCTATATAATATTGCAATGTATATATGTATATATTGCACATATACGAAATTTATCAAATCATATCATAATGGTGACCCCATTACATAATATCAATAGTACAACTTGAATGTACGCGTGTAACGATAATCGAAAGGCATATGTATACATAGCGGTCCGACGTAGAACGGATATCGTGTATATATACACACATACATATATAATTACTTTTTATACCGCACGCTTGGTATAAAGTATACAAACAAAGGCCTAGCAACAAGCACATAAAGGATCGGGAAAGATTGGGCGCGCGGATATCGGACATTGGTGAACGACTCGGGAAAATTTTTCGAAAACAGTCATAGTCCAGGTTTTGAAAAACGACCTAGTTCGCTATGACTCGTGCTCTGATACCAATCTATAACACCCTCAAATTTACAACGCAGCGGAATACAACATTGGGGTGCTACTTCATAATATAAGCTCACGAGTCACGGTAAACTACATTCAATTTTTATTAAAAAGATCAGAGTTACAAGGTCCCAATAACTTTATAAAAACTCATTTCAAATAATCCACAACATGTTTAAGTTTCTTTAAAAGAAAACATTTTATCATATGTGCAAAGTTCACCAAGTCCACGTCCTTCGATATCCGCATTCCATCCCATCCAAGCTAGCAAGCATATACCTGAGATAAACATGCTAAAAAGTCAACGAAAACGTTGAGTGAATTCATAGAGTTTATAAACAATCATTTTGAACACAAGCATAGCAAAACATTTAGTTCATAGAACAATCACAACGATGCTAGAGCCACGAACCGAACCTTAACCATGTGCCCAACCTGGAGTGATAGTGCTACACACTCCCAATACTAAATACATTATTTTCCCATATGCCCTCGCAAGGAGCACACGCCAGACAGGTCGTTAGGCCAAAATAGATCTATTATTATTGCATCAGCGTTCACCGGTTAGCGGTGATTGACGGTTCATGAAGGAAGGGCCACAACAATACACTCATAGCAACGTTCACATAATAAAATCACCTGTGTTCGATTTTCTAAAACAAGCATGTATCTCCCTCGCGGGTTTTCAAAACATAAAAAGAGTTAAATGCGAGGCTATGAACTCACTTGATAATGCCGGAAGAAAATAGATAGGCGATAAACGAACTTGGTCGTTGGCACGTAATCACCCGGAACCTATACAACATGTATGGGTTTTAGGTTTCTATGTCGGTAAAAATTAATAATGACGACAAAATAGACAAGTATGTATATAGGTATGATGATCAAGTTATAATTGGGTAAGTTAAATCACACTTAAGTTTTCTAAGTAAAAAGTATGTCATTTTTACTAGATTTTATTAATTGCTAGATTTTACTAGTTTTGATCTAATTGGTCAAAAAGCCCAATAGGCCTAATTATAAGCCCATTAAGTAATTTGGTCAATTTTAATGGTCCATGACCAGGCCTTTGTCCAAATATTAGGCCCAAGTGGGTTGGGTCCAATGCTAAGCCCAATAAGTCTTTTTAAATATAATTAGTGTAATTGGGTCTAGTGGCCCATTTAAGTCTTATGGCTTATTTTAAGTTTATGTGTATAACTTGTATAAATTTTTCGGGTTTTCGAGGTCGATATAAGTTTAAGGTCAGTAGGTTCAATATATAAAAACTCCCAAAAGTGGGTCCTACCACCTCGGGTTTTTGTCGCAAAACACTTTACAAACTTTTAGTATGGTTATAGACGTAAAAGTTTTATATAGGTTTATGTTTATAAAAATAGTTATATCTCTTTAACCATAAATAGTGTACTTATAATATTTACATTTATAGTTTCATATTTAAGTGTACATTATAGATTATAAGTTATTTCTATACTTTATTTTGAGTGGACATATACTTAAAGTCATTTCTTTATACAAAAGTCAATTTATCATTTTTGGCTGAAAACTCACTTTTACCATTTTTGACGCCATTTTCAAACCATGATGAATTGGTTGACTATCCAATTGGTCCAGTATCTACATAAGTTTATCTACATCTCATAGTTTTAGGTTTTTACTCAACTCAGAGTGCAAGTATGACTTTTTATACGTTCTGTCCAGCAAGGTCAGAATTGCCTACTTTTGGTAAAATGGTCATATCTCATGCAATTTTTACATTCAAGTGTTGATCCAAATTGCTACTAGCTCATAAAACAATTGTCCACAACTTAGATAAGTCAAATCAGTTATTTATCATACTCAAAAATGTCAAACCTTCTGTTTACTTCTGCCCTAATTTTTCTAGTGATTTCCACCATGTTTTAAGTTAGGTTTATCCATTTTTAACCTAATCTAGTACACACAAAACCCCAATAAACTCTTGATCATCATATTCATCATATTTACAATTACATTTATAAATGAAATACAAGAAAATACAAGAATAACAAAAATAAGTAAAGATTTATACCCACAAAAATGATGTAAGTGATGATTATCACCCAAAACAAAAGGACTCCTTCACACCAAGTCTTGAATCTTTACCCAAATATTTTTGACACCACTTTATTATGACCCAAATGACTCCATAAAATCTTCAATGACTTCAGCCCCTAATGTTGTTATATGATGGATTTTTGATGGGTTTTAAATATTAAGAAATGGATTACAAGAGTTATGGTTTAACTAGTGATATTTGTGATTGAAGAAAATTGATTTTCTTGTTGTTCTTGGTGTCCTAGCTCACGGCAAGGAGAGGGGACAAAGAGATGTGTGTGTAATTTTTGGTAAACTATGGGATAAAATGAAAGGCACATGGTTTTGTATCAAAGATGCATGCAAGGCTTAGAATGAAAATCAAGACAAGTGTCTTGACTTTCATTCTCATGATGCCACGCCACCATATGAGGTGTAGGTAAGAAATTTGAGTTTAAATTTTATAAACTTTAGTATTTAGGGTATAAATTTTAAGATAGGTGGGTAGTTTTGAGGCTAACGGGTATTAACGTAAAATATAACGAGAGTTAAGGCGAAACCACGAAGTAAAAACGAACATGATAAAAATAATTCTACATTAAACGGAATGCTTTTCTGAAAAGTTTAATTTACGTAAGGTCCAAGACGAATAATTGTTTTAAGCATAGCTCGTAATTAATTAAAACGACGATTTCAATAAAATGTCTAGATGCAAATAAAAGTAACTTGTTTAAAATTTATAAATTAATTATGAGATATTAAATAGTAGTGACCTTAAATACGGGAGTTTACGTCGCTCCCATTTTTATTTTTATTTTATTTTTTATTTTTTTTTTTTTTATTTTTTTTTTGACGATAAAAGGTCAAACGGTCAAACGTCAAGTCAAACTCGAAAAGAAAAAAGGGTAACATAGTTATTTAAAGTTCCGAAAATTGACGGTTGTCACATGTGCAGTCACACACACTTTTCCATCTCACTCCAATATGAAACAACTCCAATCTCCTCCTATTTCTTTTATTTACAAACTGATCATAAATGAAGGACGCATTCAGTTCATGATTTCGAGTGTCAAAAACACATTTCCATCTCTCAACCGATCATCAAACGCATCTGGATCGCACACAAACGAAACACCAAGCAGACCCATGTCATCAACTTATGATACGAGCTTCAAGATCTTATGATTAAGGTCTCGGGTAGGTGCGAGTTAATTTGAGTTAATCGAAACAAAGACATGAATGTAACAGAGTTGTTATAATTCATTCTTTAAATTCGAAAAGCAAAGATGGTTTGAACCATTATATTGATCGATGATGATATGATTCATTCGTGTTTTTTTATCTTTAAAGGTCAATGATTTGTGTGCAACACGAAAGAGGAAAAATCTGAGGTCTTGACGTGTGTCATATAATCGAACTAAAGAGAGATGTAAACAATCTTGTTCATAATCCTTCTTTGGTTTTCGAAAATTAAAGAAGGTTCTTACCCTTCAATAGATCTATGATGAATATTATGTTTCGTGAGATTGATCTTCAATAAGAACTTGGCAAAAAATGTCTCAACACGAAAACATTAATCTGAGATCATTTTGATTATCTTGAGCGAGTCTTGATTGAATGTCGGAGATGATGTTGTGGGTTGATCGTTATGGCGATGGGATCAACAAGGTTCTTGTAAGTGGTCTTAAGATGTGCATTTTCTTTTTCATAATTCAAAACCTGAAACTCTAATTCCACGTTCTCATTCTCTAGTTTCTGAGACAAAGGATCAAGGGTATTTGATTCACATGGAGTATCCTTACTCTTAACTTTGAGATCTCCCAACTGAGCTTGAAATAGTTTGAACTTTTGTTGCATGTCATTATAGGCTTTATCATACGAAATCTTGTCATATTTCATTCTTCACATTTTATGTACCAATTATTCCAATGAACAACATATTCTTTTTTTTAATAATGAAATTTTCAAGTTTTCTTTCGTACGATCAAGCTCAGTTTGGAGATTTGATGTATCTACAACAGAATTACTTTGCACAATACAAATAATATCCTGACTGACAACTACTCTTAAGAGACACTCGATTTCAAATTCCAAAGCCTTGTGCTTGGCAAGAGATTCATCAGCTTTGTTTGCAAGAGATTTAAAGTCTCAAACAAATTTAGCTGCTTCCTTCAAAAATTGTATTTTGAAATTTTGAACTCTAGCATCAACTTGGTTGATGATAGGGAAAATTTCATTGGTATGTGCTTAATTACACATACCTTTTACCTTTAAAAACAAGCTAAAATAACCAAAAACGGACTTAAAATGCC
>BQNB010086711.1:0-28114 GCA_026074375.1 Tanacetum coccineum | reverse complement strand
ATAAGTGTGTGCTATACCACGAATCAAGTAGCCTTTTCTGCTGTCCGCGGCGGCGGCTTCTCCTTGAATGAAGGACCTTGTACGTTTCATTCAACCTTTTGATAAGTTCTAGGTTATTTATTCCATTCATAAACCCTGAGATCTTGAGAATTTCGGGGCACGCCTTGACGTGTATGCATTCGTCCTTATAGCGCTCTACGTAGGCGCTTGTGGACTCCCCTTGGCGCTGTTTCACCCTGGCAAGCTCGACAGGGTTCTTGGCACACTTCTTCCTTTGAGTAAAATTTAAGCGGAATGCCCTTCGCAACTCTTCAAACCCATCAATGCTTCTGCGTGGTAGTTTGCTGAACCAGTTCCGCGCCTTTTGTTATCCTCCGAGAAATCGCTAATGCGCCGAGTAAATGCGTCGACCTTTTGGCGACGCCATGGACGGGACATATCTTCGTCTTCGTCTTCACGATATTTGTTCTTGGATTTCCAATGTCCCGTTTCTGCGTCCTCGTTGTCCGAGGAGTCTTCTGAGGATGAGCTTACTCTTCTGCGGCGCTTGCGCCGACTGTCCTCGGAGTCCGAACTTGGAGGACTTTCACTCGGGGAGCGCCTTTGTCCAAGCCTGTTGTAGACATCGCGACTGCCCAGCCTATTACGGATGCTGATGCGCCCGTCATTGTTTTCATGAGTGCCCAAGTTCTGCAAGTTAGCTGTTTGAGTACCCGAAACTTTCTTTCCGATTCTACTGAATACTGGAGGTCGACGGTTATCCTTTCCGCGCCTTTCCTTTTGGTGGCGCGGTGGAGATACTTCGTCCTCTGGACCGAAGTTAAGTCGGGCCTGTAGGCTCTGGCTTGATCTCTTTTTTGTTTCCTCTTGCATGAGGGCGACCAAAGTCTCGTAGTTTTGAGATACGAAATCACTCGGCGCCAGTTCAGTCGCGACCCCTTCCAGTGTGAGGTTGTCAGCCCCTAACTCGGGACCCTTGTTTCGAAGGGGTGGGGGTGGCGGCTCGGTGGTATTCGTCCCTGGCACCGTTTGGGGAGGGGTGGTGAAAGTAGCACGCTGTAGACCTTCCGTGCTTGTGATTGTGGCGGTTGTCTGGGTTGTCCCCAGGGGCGGTCCCATCGCTGTGAAGACCAGATCATATGGCGCATTGGCGCTTCCAGAGGCCTGCTTAGAGATCTGTCTAGAGGCTTGGTCGCTCTGCTTCTTCGCCTGCGGAGTCCGCTGGGTAAAGTTTCCTTGCTTTGTCATTCTAGATTTTGGCAGTGTTCTTAGTGTTGGGTCCCACGGATGGCGCCAATCTGTTGATACAAAAGTTGGACGATCCTTGATTAGGTCCGAATTAGGTGTAATACGGATCTGTTAGGCTCCGGTTCCTGTATCAATTAAGTCTTGATGTATGAGACCTGCGCACTAAGAAAACAAAGCACCGTTAGGCTTACCGTGGGATTGTCTCCCACGATTATCCTCCGGCGTGAGAGTAAGTAATCGGTTTAGGTTTTAGTAGAAAGTTAGGGTTATGAGGGCGTACCTTAGATGAGAGCCGAGGTGCTCTCTATATACTCACCAAACCCTAATGGGCTTTGTCCCATTAATTAGGTTAGTATCCGAGAGGCACCGTTATTTAGTAACTGGGGCCACTCTATGAGTTATGACTCGTTCGTAATGGGTGTTCTAGATAGCTGCGCACGTGTACGCTAGTTGGGCCTCATGGGCCTAAATCCTCGTCGCGATAGCCCATATGTCATGGGCTTCTCCCCATAGGCCAGTACAACTCGGGCCGTGGAAACGTATTTGATGTGCCTATGCCCTCCTCATCATGGGCCTGGGTATAAGTACTATTCGCGGGTCGGGTTCATGACCCGAGGTTGGACTATACGTCATCAGTGTTGACGGGAGTTATAAAGGGATGGTGTTGGGCTCATTGTTTGGCCGGTTAAGGAAATAAGGATGTTGGGCTTTTATTAAGGGTTTAAGGTTTATAAGTGTATAAGTGGGTTGTCCCGGGCCCACTTTTGGGTAGTTTAGGTTTTCGGGTTTGTTTTAGATGCTCTTTCCAAATCCACCTTCCCGGGGTTGACTTTGAATATGATTTGTCTTGGGCTTTAATTTTGATTCTATTTCACGCTCTTTTCGTTCTCGTGCTTTGGTTTTGTCGTTTTGGCTCAATTTTTGTCTTTTTCTTGGATATCATTACCTGCAAATATACAAATGCAAAACATATCAATACAATGTATTTTTGGTATCGTTTGTTTTTAGTCATTTAAGTCGATTTTTGTTGGAATTAAAGAATCAAAGTTAGAGAAACTCGTTTTAACCATTTTATACTCTTATTCCTACACATATTATTTTTGAATTTTCCTTTTTCTCATTTTTTTGTACTTTTCTTTTTAAGCAACTAACTAGCTTGACTTTCATTGTTTTCATAACCGTTAGGGATCATAGAACAAGATGCATTTCGATCCGAGAATGCCCCAAAAAGGATAAATTTATCATTCCTGACTTTTCACTCGCTCCAAACTAAGCTTAAAACGAAATCACAGTTAAAAATTAGTTAATATGCTAACTCTACTATATTTGCAACTTGTGAACTTTTATCCCGACAATTATTATATATTAGGTGTATGTGCTTATTTTAAATTTTCAACCTTGGTATAACGTTTTTAAAAAATTGAATGCTTCACTTCTACCTGAGAATAATGAGTTTGAAGGCACGATCATCCCAGTAGCGACTTTCGTCTCGGCACATCCCAACTTTGCGGCTAAGTGACTTAGATTTTGAACCTCAAGAGACTAGTATCGAGCGACTCACGGACCTTAGGTTTACAAACAACCCAGGTTTCCGTATATACTTAGCTTGTTTTAAAAACTTAAAATGATAGTCAAAGTTCAACAAGAATATTTAAATTTACAAAAAAAAGATCTATCTTATTAATTTACACTTATTATACATAACATTTATGCATTTGTAACCCTCGACTTTTTAGAAGGCTGCAACATCGGTTGTGAGCTGGCAAGATGCAGCAAACTTTTATCAGTCTCGGATTTTTATTCTTACTATGGGCTTTCTTTAGAAGATTACCACATCGGTTGTGAGCCGGCAAGAGGCAACAAACTTTTATCAGCCCACAACTTATATTTATTTTTTCATTTTTCATCATTTTTTTTAATAATATATATAATATATAGAGAAGATTTCTTTTTTGAAAAATTCAAGTATAAGTTTGAACTAAGACTAAAATTTTTGCTATATACTACATAAAAATGATTGATTTAAGTTTAATTTCCAAAAATAGCACGTATATTAATCCGGTTAGAAGCTTATGGGAGAAAAAGCCACAAATTACATACATGAGCTCTTAAGATTTCCAACTAATCCTTGTTTAGCATCCAACTCATAATCAACTATTTCATTTTTCGTTCTTCGCGAATTTTCGCGAACGCTTAGCCTAAAAGTTAAGGAACAAGCTAGAGCTCAACACGCTCGATCGGGTCAAAATTTATTCTTATTCTACCCTAGCAGGAAAGTTTAAAATTATGAAAAAAACATTATTTATATTTTTGAATTTTTTTAATTTATTTTTGAAATTTGGTGGTAAAACGATGAATACATGAAAACAACGGCTGCAAGCACAATCAAATCGATAGACCCCCATACTAGATTAACATTGTCTCAAATGTTTTAAGAAGGGTCTCTACGTAAATCCTAAGCCGTTTATTAAGTATGCTTAAAGATAAACGTTAGTCGATTAGATTAGGATATTAGATTTCCTAAATGAAGCTGAGGATTTGAAGCTCTTGTGATCGAAGGACAAAACCACGAGCACGAGAGGCTTCAAAAATCCAGGACAATCCTGGATAATCATAAAAACACGCAAACGAGAAAGGAAAGAGGCACACCTCTCACAAAAAAAAATCTATTCATTACTACATAATATAACTACGGATAAGCATGGGGTGCCTCCCACGAAGCGCTTGTTTAGGGTCACTAAGCTTGACCCAATCCCTGAATTTATTTGTCCTTAAGGAAGGTTTAGAGATCCGGGACAACCAATTTTGGTACATCCCCTACAAAGTAGTGCTTAATTCTATGACCGTTCACCTTGAAATTTGGCCCAGAGTTTGATATATAATCAATGGTGCCATTATGGAAAAAAAGGGGAAAAAAAAAACAAGACTTGGTATTGGTGAAGGTCTAGACCAATGGATTTCAACTTGCCAGAACATCTTCAATCAGAGTAAGAGGATGATTTGAATCACGACGTTTGAAAACGAGGTTATTGATTCTTTGAGTCAGGATCCTCTTGTTTTCTCTTTATAGATCAAGAGTTCTCATATGCATGATCTCGAAGATCATTTAGTTCATTGAGTTAAACTTTACGGTGATCACCCGTGGTTTCAAGGTCAAAATTTGCATGCTTCAAGGCCTAGTAGGCTTTATGCTCGAGCTCGATCGGTAGATGACATGCCTTTTCGTACATGAGTTGTTGGAGGACACATGATGGGTGTTTTGTAAGCTGTAGGGTAGGACTAGAAGTGCATCATATTAATTTATCAACCAAGTGGCACAGTTCTCGCCCATGTCCTTTCAAGATTCGTTTCAAGCCACGATTGGATTACCTCAACTTGCCAACTTGTTTGTGGGTGGATACGCGGTGGAGGACGGTGAGTAACTCCGTATTTTTAAGCATGACTTTGCAAACTGGTAATTGCAAAAATGGTTCGAGATTACTTATGATAGAACGAAGGGGCACCGAATCGGGTGAAGGTGTGATTAAGATAAATTACATACAAACTCGGGCAGTACGTTGGTGGGGAGGCTTTGCTTTCTAACCCATTTTGACAAGTAGTCGACCGCCACGAGTATATACTTGTTCCCTCGTGAAGACGGGAATGGCCCCATGAAATCTATGCCCCACATGTTAAAGATTTTGCAAACTTAGATGGAATTTTATGGCATTTCATCACGTTGTGAAATTTTTCCTTGACGCTAAAAAGTGTCACATCGGGTGACCAAGTCATAGGCATCTTTGTAAATCGTGGGCCAATAAAATCCTGAGTTAAAAACCTTTTTGGCGGTGTAGTTTGCACCGTAATGTCCCTCGGTGGGTCCATTATGGTAAGTTGTGAGGATGTCAACAGCTTCTTGGCCTGCAACACACCGCCAGATCATTTGATCCGCACATATTTTGAACAAATAGGGGTCGTCCCAAAATTAATGTTTAACATCCTTGAAAAACATGTTCTTTTGTTGGGACGACATCCCTTTAACAATGAAATTCCCCGCATGGTAATTTGCATAATTGGCAAACCACGGGGTACTTGAGTCATGATAAGTGCTTAATTACACATATCTTTTACCTCTAAAAACGAGCTTAAATGACCAAAAACAGACAAAAACTGCCAAATATATGTTTGTTTTGATTATGTATTGTGCAGGAAGTGGATATAACAAAAAGACAGAAAAAACCAAGCCAATATGACAAAACTGAGGCATGAATGGAAGAGACTGTGCAAAATCAAGGCCAAAGTCCAAAAAATGTCAAATTTTAGTCAGAGTCAATACAGAAGAACTCAGCAGTCAATCCGGCAGCCGGGAACTGAACGAATACTATTGATGCAATCTTTACCATATGATGGCGGGGATAGCCCTATGTATATTTACAAAGATGTGAAGACAATGGGCCCTCAATCAATTACAACAGCCCATTTGTGTGCAATTGACAAAGACTGTGAAGACTTTGAAGGCCCAATCCTAGCCTAGTTACAGCCAATCTCAGCCATTGTACACACAAAAAACCCACTCCATAACTTTTTGGGCTTGAAAAAGCCCAATAACCAAAACATATTCCTTATTGGGCCCAAACCCAAACACCAGTGGCCCAATACAAGCCCAAGCCCAACAAAAGCCCAATACACTTTTTTTTATAAAACACAAGGACCCAAAATGTAAATTTTAAAACTTTGTTTTATAATTAAAAATGAAAAAATATAAAGAAAAGGGGCCAAAAATGCCAAGTTTTAAAAGTGTTTTATAAAGAGAAAAATAGAGAAATAAAACACAAGGACTGAAATTGCAATTACCCTAACCTTTTTATTCTTTTAAAGTTATAAAACTCAAGGGCTGAAATTGCCAATTTACCCTACCTTTTTACTTCTTTTTGTTATAAACCACAAGGACCATATCTGTTATTTCCCAAAACCCATTTTATAACTAAAAAACTGGCCAATAGAAATTGAAAGAGAGAGAGGAGATGGAGGACTAATTGTGCCTCTTCTCCCACCGTTTCTTTCTAAACATACACCAGCAACCCATGTACCTTTCCCACTTTACCCGCAAACCAAACCACCCTCTACCATGTTTACAGATCACACCCCTCTCCAGTACACCTTTACAGCTCACCCCTACCACTCCCCACTTACCCTGTCCCTTATAAACCCCTCCGCGCTGGCAATCTCATACCAGAGCCCAATCAATTGGTTGAGTTGGTTGAAATTGTGATCAATGGGCCTAGATATTGCCTTGGGAAACCTTCCTACAATCACAACAAACACAAAATGAGACCAAAGTTGTCTCATGTCCCTATAAAAAGACGAAGACCAAGCGAGACGCAAACTACCATTTTTTTTTATGTTTTTTAGCTTAACTTTAAATTCCAAGTCTTTCCTTTAAATTGTTTAAGTATAACTAAGTTGTTTTTAAAGCTTTATGTTGTAATCTTTCTGTTTTTAATAAAAGTTAAGAATTTTTATGATATTGCCATTGTCGAAAATTTGAATTCTCATGTAACCCTTTTGAATTCTGTTTATCTTGTATACCAATGGTTTAAAGTTGTTAAACCACACTTACACTCACTTTTCTAGCATCTTTACTTCATTTAAAAAGCTAAAAAAACCCGAAATTTACAATTTAAGGGGGTGTTTGGTTTTGACCCAAAATGGGTCATATGGGGGGGGGGGGGGGGGGTGGTTTGTTGCTATGGGTCAAGCTGACTCAGCCACTTGGGCTGAGGTCATGGTGAGGTTTTTTAAGCATTTAAAACACTATTTTTGTTAGAAATAAGGTTTTTTTAGCTCCCTTTTAGATTCTGTCAAATTTTCATTAAGCTAATGTTGCTGCTTATAGTTGCTCAGGACTGGCATAAGCAGCTTAAGCAATTGTCTTTATGCTCTATTGTGTTGTTTCTAGCCCTTTAAACCAACCCTTTGTTCTGACTTTGGTTTGGCAGCATGAGTCAAAGTGTGTGTGTATGCATGTGTGTTTTTTTGAAAATAGCCATCTTTAAGCCCAATAATCAGCATGTTTAAGTAGTCCTTATTAGCTCAATCTTTGAGAATAAGCTCATTAACCACCCTTTTAAATCTGTTTGTGCTTAGTTTTGGCCAATAAGCTCTTAAGAGCTTATTTTCATAAGCTCAAAAAGCCCCAAGCCACTGTTGTACCTTCCCCTGGTGCTGAGCACCTTATTTCAGCCCCACTTTTCTAGCTTATTTTAAATTAAGCATTAGGTTTTTATGCCTTTTTAACATAGCTTGTAGGTAGTTCTCCTAGGTTTAGCAGCTTATTTGAATGTAGATAGTTTATGTTGTTTTTTGTTTAAAGTATAGCTTATTTGGCTTAAAAGGTCCACTTTTTTCTGTTTTATCCTAAACTGTTTAAATAAGCTTATTAGTATACAGCTTATCTATAGGGCTTATTTTTGGTATTATGCATTATTAGGATTCCCTTTCCTTATTATCTGTTTCCCATAAGTTGTTGCTTATTTTGTTAGCTTAATTCCCCATAAAAGAAAGAAAAATAAGCTAATAAGCTTAATAGGTTCTGGTCAGCCCAAAAGCTCACAATTTTTAGGCTTTTTATAGTCCAATTCAGCTTATGTGCTATATTAAAAAATGTTCCTCTTAAGCCCCTGAATAAGTTTGCTTTTATGGTTTTGGATATAAGCACTTTGGACTATCCTTGCAATCGGGGGTCAATACTCGAGGGACCATTTGTGTTAATGTCAAATTATAGTTTAACTCTGTTAGCACCTAGTGTTAATACCTTGTTACACTGTTAGTCCTTGTTGCTTTACACTGTTAGTCCATTAATTTAACAGCAGTTAACATTTAGGTAATTTAATTAATTAATTTAGGTTAAATATTAATTAGTTTAATTACTTTAATTTAAAACAGTAAAATTTGGGCATTTTTATATTTTTAGATTTGTTAACTTTTTCTTTATTTAATTTTATTTTTTCAGAATTTTTATAACTTTTATTTTTTGTCTTTTTCTATTTTCTTAGTTTTAATTAGTTTTTAATCTTTAAAAATTCATAAAAAATCCAAAAATTAATAAAAAAATATATTTCTTTTTTACAAAATTTTCTTTTGTCATTTAGTTGTCTAGAAAAAAATATAAAAATTAGTATGGCCTTATTTTATTAAATTTCGTTTTGACCCGTTTTTAACGTGGTATGTTTTACGTTTCTTTTCGTTTTACATTCAAACGTACCTCCGTTTGTGTTCTAGTTTTCTTATTTTTCCAAATTAAGTTAATTAGATATAATTTTTGATTTTTAATTTAATTTAGCATTATTTTTCTAAATTTTTGTATTTAGGGTTCCCTGTACCTCATTCTGTTTCACGTATTTTAGTATAAATTTAATTTTAGGATTTTCCTTTTAACTAATTTTGTATCCGTAGTTTTTAATATCCCTGTTTCCTATTTATGTTTCCCTAGATTAAATTAGGATTTTATTTAATTAATTTAGTTGGAATTATATCAGTAGTTCATATCATGATATCTCAATCAGTCAAATTCTCTTTCAAACAGATAATTTTCAATTGCAGCCTCGTTGGGACATACGACCCGGGAATATCTCTTCCGGAATCTTTTTATCATTGATTCTCATGTATACTATCCCACGAATCAATTTTTGGCGCCGCTGCCGGGGAGGCATTTGCTACGATTTCTATCCGACTTTGATCTGAACTGTGTCTTACTACTTAATTATCATATTAAAAAACACAAAAATATTTTTCTTTTCTTTTTATTAATACATATCATATAAAAAAAAAAAAAAAAAAAAAAAAAAAAAAAAAAAAAAAAAAAAAAAAAAAAAAAAAAAAAAAATCAAAAATATAAAAAAAATTGTCCATAAAAAATTAAAATTCACTAATTGGTAAAATACCAAAATATAATATTCTCAACCAGAGGTATTTTTCATAATAAGTTCACGGTGACTACTGAGTTCCCAATCGAACTAAAGATTTTAAAACTTGCCTTCTGTGTCACTTACGATATACGGCTCACCTCATTCTGATTGACAAACTATAAAGTGGGTATAAGGAGGGTTGTTCCTAGGAACTACGACCCGAAAGGAGAAATAAGCTTCGCGCTATTCCTACTCCTCCGCTCACCTGTGCGTTTTTCATTCTGAGAGCTACCGTGAAGTAAGATTGATTATCAGGTTTAAGTTGTCTATCTGATTTTGTCCAATTGTGAAATATGCGTTTTCAATAAATTTGAAAAAAACCAAAATAAATCTTCTTTTTTTCTTTCATATCAGTTAATTCTTTCCTTATCCCTCTATCTATGTAATTCTTATGACATCATTCGATTGTAGCCTATAAAGCGAGATTTTAAAGCATGGCGGCTTCGTGGAATTTGCACACTTCAGTCTTTTGTTGTTCAAAAGAGAAAACTCAAAAACAAGTTCTTGTTCCATTGCCCGATCCACGTCTCAACAACACATCTAAGATTGAAAGAATTTGTTTCGATTGTGGAGACCCTGTTGATGGTCTCTAATTGTCTGGAATGTGACCTGACACGAAAAGATATTGGGAAAGCTTTTTCAAAAAGTTTCAAAAATACTCCAAGTCCTCCAATGACAATTCCATCGTTGTTGTTAATGCTCCTCGAGAGCCATTCGTATGTCAAACAAGACCCCTAGTGTCAATTCCTCACTAAAAAATCTCCACTAATACGACCAAATGTGTTGTTGCGATTGTGGTGTGATTCGTTAGTTGGCATATTTTGCTCAACGATGCAATTGTTAAGTCTTGTGGGAAAGTGACTCATGTGGTTTATAATTGTCCATCAAAACTCTGATTATCTCTAATCCAGGAGCCAACCAAACAAACTCCATTAATGAGATCCCTCAGAAGCTCGGAAAAGTTGTGCAAATACAAAATTTTTGGTCAATGCCAAAAATGTGGTTTAACATGGAATATGGAATCGGAGTTTGTTTTTTACTGTAAGATTCGACGTGAAACACAATTGTTTTAACTCCGTACTCATCTAATAACACTCCGATTATTCAACCATTCCTCCCACAACCCCGACTCATTGTATGAGATTTTTGGAAAACAACGCTTATTATGGTTACGATTGTTCACCCCAAGTTCCGTTTATTCAATCGGAACCGTGTTACAATCAAGACTTTAATTTCTCACAAAATTCTCAAAGTTTTCAACAACAATATCTTTGTTGTGACTATTGTGGAGGTCCTCATGAGACTTTTCAGTGTCAACCGATGAATGAAGACTTATTATTATGAGCAAATTCCTTGCTATGATTCTAAATCTTTCGGTTTTGACACTTCAAACCCCGCAATTTCCAGTCAATCCATCACCTCCTCAACCAAATATGAGCATGGAGCTTTGCAAGCCCAAGAGGACTCTAATGAAATCGATGAAGCTTCTCAAAAGTTTAATCGTATCTCTTTTGTGAAAAAACGCCTTAAGGTTCTATTGCATGCTTGGACAACTCTTATTGATAGCTAACGCACGGCTAACCGAGGGAAGTGCAAAGAATTGCTTAGCAAACTTGTTCAAGATGTGAAATATCATAGTGTCGAGCTATCTGAGTACATAGATTACTCGGCTTGAATCGCCCTCTCGTCTACTGTGATGATGATGATGACGAGGACTATACCATTGCAATCACACCCGTTTTATCAACCGAGGAGCCCGATAACTCTCTAATTATGGAGAATGAGCATCTTGACACAATTCCGGCAACGGAATCGGACGAATTCATAAAGTCTAGTGTGAAATCCATTATCCCAATCCCAAGTGAGGCCAAGGTGTTCCTCCAGTGTGTGATGTGCCGTTTCATGACATTCTCCGCCTCTTGACATTTCAAAAAGCTCAATCTGAGGATTCTCTGATTCTAACGTTGATTCTACTTCGAATGATGCGATGATTCCTTCTCTAGTTTCGATGTCGATTATGTGGGCATTCCATCCTCCCACTTCTGAGGACGTTAGCTCGAGGTGATGGAGATTGTTTTTTTCCAGAAGTTAGAAGGAATGAGGAGGACATTCTTTTAATCAAAGACGATTACCCTTCGTGAAACCTTGTTGAATGTCAATGTATTGTTGCTTAAATCGAAGCATTAAAAGTCAATCCCGTTCATCTTCCTGTTGTCTGTGTCAAGTCTACCTCACTTTACCTAACCTTTTCTTGGAGGAGACTAACACCTTTGACTAATTCTTTTGCCCGAATCGGAAACTTTCTGCTTTAGTTGGAAGAGCCTTAGTTGTGGCAGTCCCACTATCTCATTCTATCATCTCTTCCGGATTATAAAGCTTTTCTACATGATAACGATCATTTTAAGAGAAGAGTGTGGCAGTAGAAGTATCCACTACTCATTGTGGATTTTTTCTCAATATGATTCGTTTTTCTTTGGTCTTTCGAATGATCAGGGTTTTTTTTTTTCCTCCTGACGATAGGAGTAAGTTTTATCATGAGGAGTTCGCCGATGATCTCAATTAGAATCTTATCTCAACAGAGTATGTTTGTCTTCTTTAAGATCCGAGCACGAGTTGGGCAATTTCAACAATGGATGTGGTGGGAATTATTTTCCAAACAAAAGAACCAAGAGTTATGAGCTAATATTTTGGCCCACTTGAGTTAGATTTTCATAATTCTAGTGAAATCTATTTGCTTTATGTTGTCATGGATCTTTCTCCCATTTCTGTTCATTCGGTTATTCCACCTTATCTTCTCTCATGTGGGGATGAAGACACCGTATTTGATCCTGGATTAAAAGTAATCATTCTTGTAAGCCGGATGTATCTTTCGGATGGAACTTTCATGTTATTCAATACTTATCGTAAGTCACTTGATGAAAGTCCGATGATGATTTTAATTTCCACTTGTTTCCTCAAGGATCCATTAAATCCTTGTTGATGGTCAAATCAAGCATAGGCCGACCACTAAACAAGCGCTTCGTGGGAGGAACCCCATGCTTATCCATTGTTGTTAATAAATGTTGTTGTTTTGTAAGATAGCTTGTTGTTCCATTACCCGTGTTTCCTTGTGTTGTTATTGTCAGGAACTTGCCCTGATTGTGAAGGATTTCAGTTTTGTCTTCATCAGGGAGTTTCACATCCTCAGCTTCATTTGGGAATTCCGTTATCCTAATCTTATCAACTATCGTTTTATTCTTTTGGCATACATCTTAAATGGCCTTAGGATTAATGTATACCTTCAAAAAATCGAGGGACGATTGTTAGTTCTAGTTTGGGGGGTTTCTTCGTTTTGATGTTGCATGCGCAATTGTTACCACGTAAACCCCGTTTTTACCACCAATTTACCAAAAATGAAAACATTTAAAATTTTTCAAAAATATAATACGTGGTTTGTCGCAGTTTTGCTTTTCTTTTGGGCTAGAATAAGATAAATTTCTTGACTTGATTCGGGACGTGTTGAGCCCTGCTAGTTCCTTTTAGGCCAAGCTTTTCAGAATTAGATTGCTTTGATTTTAAAAAAAAATGTTTGTGTAGAACTGGAAATGATGAGTTAAACATATGTCTTATTGTGCCAAGCATGATTCTTCTAAAAACTTATACGAGTAACTTGTGGTTTTCTTCCGGTGGAATTTCTAATCAACCTAAGTCATACGTTGCTCAATTTTAATTCAACTAAGTCAAATCGATTGTTTAGAAAAAGCTTCAAATTTGTAAACTTGAGTTTTCAATGTGAGATTTTGTAGTGATTTAAATGATAATTGCCAAAAGAAGCACCTGAATGAAAAGTGAATGCAAAAATGCATGAATAGTGAAATTTGACTAATGACAGCATTGCAGTTGATATTATGAGAGCAAGTAAAAGTGTGTCGTGATATCACCACTGCGCTAGCAACGACGGTGGGGTTAAACTAAGACGTCTTCTGCTTCTAGGGATTTGGTGTGGTTCTATTGAGTTTTTTTATTTGTGTCGTGATATCTACTTTAGAGGAAAGGTATCAGGTAGAGGGTTGCAAACTAGACACCAATCCTTTGCCATATTAGTAGATTAAGGTGTTGTGGGGATTTCCCATACGCTAGTAAAGGGGTGGGTTTTTCAAAATAAGAACACCGGTCGTTGGTTGTGATTTCTGCTCCGTTAACCACGATGGGGGGTTAATAAACTACAGATACGCATTCCTTGCTTTAAGAACTTTTGATTATGATGTTGAAAGTATTGCTAAAGTTCTAAAGTTTTATCTCGAAATTCAAGTTACGTAGTCTTAAATAGATGTTGCTTTGTGTCAGGAATTCCATCTTGATATTATGAATATTGAATATAAGTTGATCTTATGGTTCAATAATTTGTGTACCAACATCTTTCAATCGTACTTTCCATGTGGGAGTTGTATAATAAATAGTTTTTTTTTTTTCCACCCCCCCCCCCATAACCTAAATAAAATTGTCATAAGTATGTGGGCTTACATCATATACGTATATTTCGATCATTGATCTGGTTTATTTGCCTTAGATGGTAAGTGTGAAATATCTCTTAAAAATTTTTTTCGAAGGCGATGAATTAATTACAGTCAGGAACATCATAGATCCCACTCTAACGGACGCTTCTCATTCTATTGATCCAGTATTAATAAATAAAGAAAGGTTCAACTTGTTAAAAATGAGAAAATCCACAAATATTAGTTGTAGTTAGTGTAAATTCAGAAAATGGTGGAAAACGGGGCTTACGTGTTTACTTCATAACATTGTGTAGAGGACACACAATACTTAGTTTGGGGATTTGATAAGTGCTTAATTCACATATCTTTTACCTCTAAAAACGAGCTTAATGGAACCAAAAAAGACAAAAACTGCCAAATATATGTTTGTTTTGCATTTGTATTGTGCAGAAAGTGGATATCAACAAAAAGACAGAAAAACCCAAGCCAAAATGACAAAACTGAGCATGAATGAAAGACTGTGAATAATCAAGGCAAAGTCCAAAAATGTCAAAGTCAGAGTCAATACAGAAGAATCAGCAGTACATCGGGCGGAAAGAAGAATTCTATTGAATGCAATCTTACCATCTGATGGGCCGGAAAGCCCAATAGTATATGTACAAAGACTGTGACGAACCAAATGGGCCTCAACAATTACAAAGCCATTTGTGTGCACATTGACAACGACTGTGAACGTCTTTGAAGGCCAATTCCTAGCCAGAGCTACTAGCCAATCTCAGCCATTTGTACACACAAAACCACTCAATAATACCTTATTGGGCGTGTAAAATGCACAATAACCTTAAACACTATACCCTTATTGGCCCAAACCAAATCCCCGTGGGCCCATTACAAAGCCCAAAGGCCCAACAAAAGCCAATACTATTTTTTATAAAACACAAGGACCCAAAAATGGAATTTTTTAAAACTTTTGTTTTATAATTAAAAATGAAAATATAAGGAAAAGGGGCCAAACAATGCCAAGTTTTAAAAGTGTTTTATAAAGGGAAACAAAATAGAGAGAAATTAAAACACAAGACTGAAATTGCAATTGCCCGAAACCTTTCTATTCTTTTAATGTTTTAAAACCCCACAAGGGCTGAAATTGCAATTTTCCCTAACCTTCTTTAATTCTTTTAGTTATAAACACATAGGGACCTTTTTTTATTTCCCCAAAACACCCATTTATAACTAAAAAACGGGCCAAATAGAAATAGAAAGAGAGAAAGAGTGAGGACTAATTGTGCCTCTCACCAACAGTCTCGTCTTTTAAACATAACCAGCAACCCATTGGACTTTCCAACTGTACCGCAAAAACCAACCACCCTCCCCCATGGTTTAAGCTAACCCTCTCCAGTACACCTTTTACAGCTCACCACTACCACTCCCCACTTACCCTGTCCTTTTAACCCCTCCACGCTGGCATTTCATAACTCGTGCCCCAATCATGGGTTGAGTTGAGTTGAAATGTGACCCAAGGGCCTAGGATGCCTTGGGAACCTTCATACACACACATCTAACACAAACAAGAGAAGACATGTTGTCTCTGTCCTATAAAATAGAAGAAGGACAAGCCGAGATCAATGACCACATTTTTTATGTTTTTTTTAGCTTAATTTTAAATTCCAAGTCTTTCCTTTATTTATTCAAGTATAACTCAGTTGTTTTTTAAGCTTTATGTTGTAATCTTTCTGTTTTTAATAAAAGCTAAGAATTTTTATGATATTGCCATTGTCAAAAAATTTGAATTCTCATGTACCCCTTTTGAATTCTGTTTTTCTTGTATTACCAATGGTTAAAGTTGTTAAACACACTTACACTCACTTTTCTAGGCATCTTTACATCATTTAAAAAGCTAAAAAAACCGAAATTTACAATCTAAGGGGGTGTATGTTTTGACCAAAATGGGTCTATGGGGTCTGTGTGCTGGGTCAAGATAACTCAGCCCACAACTTTTGGGGGGGCTGAGTGTGTGAGGTTTTATTAAGCATTTAAAACACAATTTTCTTTAGTTTTTAGAAATAAGTTTTTATAGCCCCCATTTAGATTCTGTCATAATTTTCTTTTAGCTCATTTGAGCTTACGTGCTCATGCTGCATAAGCAGCTTAAGCAATTGTCTTTATTTTTAAATTTTTTCATTTTTTTGGAATTTTGGTGGTAAAAACGGGATTACGTGAAAACAACAGCTGCATGCATAATCAAATTGATAGATCCCCCCTACTAAAACTGAACATTGTCCTCAATGTTTTAAGAAGGGTCTCTACGTCACTCTAAGCCGTTTATTAAGTATGCTTAAAGATAAATGTTAGTCGATTAGATTAGGATATTGGATTTCCCAAATGAAGCTGAGGATTTGAAGCTCTTGTGAATGAAGGACAAAACCACGAGCACGAGAGGCTTCAAAAATCCGGGACAATCCTGGACATACACAACAAAAACACAAAACACGAGAAAAGAAAGAGGCAAGCCTCCTCAAAACAACACACTTATTCATTACTACATAATATTACTACGGATAAGCATGGGTTGCCTGCCACGAAGCGCTTGTTTAGGGTCACTAAGCTTGACCCATTCTCCGAATTCATTGGTCCTTAGGGAAGGTTTGGAGATCCGGGGACAACCATATGTGGTATGTCCCCTCCAAAGTAGTGCTTAAGCCTATGACCGTTCACCTTGAAGTTTGGCCCGTCGGTTTGAGATAACTCAACGGTGCCATAAGGGAATACTTGGGCAATGGTGAACGGTCTGGACCAATGGGATTTTAACTTGCCCGAGAAAATCTTCAATCAAGAATTAAAGAGGAGGACTTGATCACCGACGTTGAAAATGCGGTTTTTGATCTTGGAGTCATGGATCCTCTTTGTCTTCTCTTTTTAAATCAAAGAATTCTCATAGGCTTGATCATGAAGTTCATTTAATTCATTGAGTTGAACTTTCTGGTGATCACCCGCGGTCAAAAGGTCAAAGTTTGCATGCTTCAAGGCCCAATAGGCTTTGTGCTCGAGCTCGATCGGTAGATGACAAGCCTTTCCATACACAAGCTTGTAAAGAGTACACCCGATGGGTGTTTTGAAAGCAGTACGGAAGGCCCATAGTGCGTCATCCAATTTATCCAACTAAGAGGCACGGTTTTTGCATATGGTCCTTTCTAAGATTCTTTTCAAACCACGGTTGGAGACTTCCACTTGCCCTCTAGTTTGTGGGTGATACGCGGTAGCAAGACGGTGAGTGACATCGTACTTAAGCATGACATTTAAGAATTGGTCATTGCAAAAGTGCGTACCGCGATCACTAATGATAGCGCGGGGAGTTCCAAACCGAGCAAAGAGAGATTTCAAAAATTTTACAACAACTCGGGTGTCGTTAGTGGGGAGCGCTTTCGCTTTGACCTATTTTGACAAGTAATCGACCGTCACGAGTATGTACTTGTTCCCTTGTGAAGACGGGAACGGCCCCATGAAATCGATGCCCCACACGTCAAAGATTTCGTAAACTTAGATGGAATTTTGTGGCATTTCATCACGTTGTGAAATTTTTCCTTGATGTTGACAAGTGTCACATCGGGTGACCAAGTCATGGCCGTCTCGGTAGATAGTGGACAAATAAAAACCGGCATCAAAGACCTTTTTGGCGGTGAGATTTGCACCATGATGTCCCTCGTGGGTCCATTGTGGCATGCTTTGAGGATGTCGAGAGCTTCTTTTCCGTGCACACACCGGCAGATCACTTGATCCGCACAAATTTTGAATAGGAAGGGGTCGTCCTAAAAGTAGTGTTTGGCATCCTTAAAGAATTTGTTCTTTTGTTGGGACGACATCCCTTTAATAATGAAATTCCCCGCGTGGTAATTTGTAAAATCGATAAACCACGGGGTACTTGAGTCACCACGAAAAGTCACCATATTAAGTGTCTCGAGAGGAAACGTTTCATTTATCTCCTTTGGGTCGAGCACATTTTCATAAGGATTTTCTAATCGGGAAAGATGATCGGCCGCGAGATTCTCGGCTCCTTTTGTGTCAATTACTTTGAATTTGAACTCTTGAAGGAGGAGAACCCACCGGAGCAATCTCGCCTTAGAATCGTTTTTAGCAAAGAGATATTTGAGGGCGGAGTGATTCGTATACACAATGCTTTTGTTCAAGATGAGGTCATACCAGAATTTTTCAAAGGCGTACACCACGGCTAACATTTCTTTCTTTGTTGTGGTGTAATGCGATTCCGCCTCGGTCATTGTTTTACTAGCATAGTGTATAGGCCTAAAGTGTTTTTCATGACGTTGCCCCAAGACCGCACCTATGGCAAAGTCGCTTGCATCGCACATAAGCTCAAAGGGTAAGTCCCAATCGGGGGCAATCAAGATTGGAGCTTCAGTAAGTTTTTTCTTTAACGTTTCAAAAGCTTGAATACATTCATCGGAGAAGATGAACAGAGTATTTTTCTCAAGAAGATGAGTCATCGGTCAGGAAATTTTGGAAAAATCCTTAATGAACCGTCGGTAGAAACCGGCATGACCGAGAAAACTCCGAATACCCTTGACGGTGGTGGGATGAGGTAACTTAGCAATCACATCGACTTTGGCTTTATCGACCTCAATCCTATTTTTGGAAATCTTATGGCCAAGGACAATACCTTCCTTAACCATAAAATGACTCTTTTCCCAATTTAGACAAAGATTGGTGTCTTCACACCTTTTGAGCATCTTGTCCAAACGAGAGAGGCAATTTCCGAATGAATTCCCAAAGACCGAAAAGTCGTCCATAAAGACTTCCATCGTTTTTTCGATCATATCATGAAAGATAGCCATCATACACCTTTGGAACGTGCCCGGTGCATTGCATAAGCCGAAAGGCATGCGACGGTAGGCGAACGTTCCATAAGGACACGTGAATGTGGTCTTTTCTTGATCATGAGGGTCGATGGGAATTTGAAAGTAACCCGAGAAACCATCGAGAAAACAATAGTACTCGTTTCCCGCTAATCTCTCGAGCATTTGATCCATAAACGGTAGTGGAAAGTGGTCTTTACGGGTGGCTTCATTTAACTTTCGGTAGTCAATGCATACACGCCATCCCGTAACCAATCAAGTCAGGATCAACTCATTTTCATCATTTTCAACAATGGTAAAGCCACCTTTTTTCGGTACGTAATGTACGGGGCTCACTCAAGGACTATCCGAGATCGGGTAAATTAATCCGGCGTCAAGAAGTTTTTCAACCTCCTTTTTGATGACATCGTGGATTTTCGGATTCACCCGTCTTTGATGTTGGACCGCCGGTTTGTAGTCCTCTTCCATAAGAATCTTGTGAGTACAAAATTTCGGGTTAATACCCTTAATGTCAGAGAGTTTCCAAGCGATGGCTCGCTTGTGTGACTTCAAAACCTTTATGAGAGCGGCTTTTTCCTCAATACTCAAGTCTTTAACAATTATGACGAGCAACTTGTCGTCACCCTCTAAAAATACATACTCAAGATGAGGAGGTAAGTCCTTGAGTTCGACATCGGGAGGTTCATCAATTGAAGATTTATCATTTTTAGCTTCACAAATTTTAAGTTCTTTTTGAATTTCAGGCAAATACATTCCTTGAGTGTGGAGGTAAATGATGGAATCATCATTGAGAAATGCTCAGAAGAAAAATCCCCGCTCCAGTCATAATACGTAGTGATCAACTTCCGGTGAAGTTGGATCATCTTCAAGATCGAGGAAAGCGTCGACTTCCTCGAGAAGAAAATGACTATCCCCGAAGGGAGTGAGGGTCGGAGAAGAGGTAGAAACGATCGGGTCATAATAAGGAGTGGGATTGCCACTCGCGATCATATCGGAGAAATGGAGAACTTCTTAAGAATAATCCTCACAATCCATTTCAATGACGTCGATTCGGTTAACCAAATTATCATCATAATTAGAGGAGTATCTCGAAGTTTGATCAAGATTGAATGTTACGGCTTCTTTTCCAACACGAAGAGTTAATTCTCCTTCGTAAACATCAATCAAAGCACGTCCGGTCTTTAAGAAGGATCTCCCGAGAATTAGGGGAACTCAGGGATCGGCATCAAAGTCTACAACTTACAGAATCTCCAGGACTAGGAACATTCCTACCGTTACGTAGCACAGCTTCGGCGATACCGATCGGTTAGGTAATCGAACGATCCGCAAGTTCAAGAGTCATACAAGTAGGAGTGAGCTCCGGAAGAGAAAGTTTTTTCCACACGGATAATGGCATGAGATTATGCTAGCCGCCAAGATCGTCTCTAATGCTAAGCACTCATTCATTCGGGAAAATCACACGGTGTGAAAATTTTGCCAGGGTCTCCAAGTTTTTCGGGTAACTTTTTGAAGAGGACCGCCGAGCAATGCTCATTCAACGGAGTTCTAGCCAATTCAAACAATTTCTCTTTGTTACTGATTAAACTCTTAAGTGTCGAAGCAAATTTAGGCATGAGAATTAAAGCATCCGCGAAGCTAATGTCAAAATGCAAATCTTGAAAGATTTGGTAAAAAAATTCCTCAATTTGATTGTTACTTTTTCGACGGATCTGTTTGTCCCTTAAGTCTAAGACGATATGGAATTATGGTTTCGGTTATGGCATCGGAGCACAACGAGAGCTACATCGGCTCAGAATTTGTCACATGGTGTCTAGTTAAACTTGGACAACCGGAGGTTGGACGTCTTTGGTACTTCTGTTATTAGTAGGAGGCACCGTGTCCTTTGTCACCTCGGTTTCACATTCCACTACTTTAGGAGGAGAAGATGAAGTAGTCAGAATCATGGGTCCTTGATAAGAAACGCCACTTCGGGTAGTGATTTCTTTTAAGTTACTTTTCGGGTTAGCAATGGTGTTTCTAGGAAGTGAACCTGAGCCCGAAGTAGAGGCAGTATTGGAATTCATGAACTTGGTAAGCAAGTCCGTTAAATTAGTCATTTGATTTTGCATGTTTTGGGTTTGGTTTTGCATATTTCTCATACCGAATAATTAATCTTTTTTGATAGTAGTTTTTTGAAAATCATCCTTCGACACACCTTGTGTTTGCGAAGCTGGAGCTTGGTAAGGTGGAGCTTGGTGAACCGGGGGTTGATTTAATCGAGGTCGAGAAATTTTGGCCTTGGTTGTAATTATCCCCCGGTTTTGGTTGTAACGATTTTGATTATTTCCTGGATTTGTTGAACGGAGGAAAACCGGGAGTCGAATTTAATTACAATCGATGCTCGGTAACCGGTATTTCTTGATTGAAATTAGCCGCGACGGCTTGGGAACCATATACTTGAATATAGTCCACGAAAACGTTGCATCGTGCGGATAATGTCGGTAAGAATGAGGCACCACCGCAAGTGGTACCAAGTTTTCCTCGGACCGCTTTTACGGTAGCAGAAGTTGGTGAATGGTTTTTTCTTAATAAAGAACAAAGCTTTCACCATAACTTTTAAGTTCGGCAACATCTGGGAGAAAATACCGGGGGTAGAAGAGCTCGCACTCACTTTGGCACAACCGGTTTGTTCTGAATTACGAACTGTTGGATTTGCTCTCAATGATTCTTAGTAATCCGAGGCATTATCTAAAACTTTACCACCCGAGGCGGAGATTCAACGAATCTTGTTCATTATTTCAAACATTATAGAAAGTAACGAGTTGATGTAAACTCTGAAAAGTCCATGATGTGGGATCCCGAAAAGATCATTGAATTGTTCCCATTCCTCTAAAAAGTTATCATCAAAACTTGTTGAAATCTCGTGATTTTAATATTTGAAGATTTGTGTTTTAGAAGGAGGAAAGAATTTGTTGATGAATTTCGCAACAAATCATCCCAGTAAGAATCGATCGAGGGGTTTTCTTTTTTCAAGCTCAATCCGGGCGGCCCCCCTCGAGGGAAAATATGAAAACATAAGCTTAACCGACGTACTCGGACGTTCGGGAACTTCAGTCGTAGAAGGATCTTGTTGAGAGAATAACGAATGTGAGCATGAGGTCTACATTTTCATTTCCAAAAATGTTTTGTTTTGAACAAGATAAGCAAAGCATGCTAAGCTCAAAGTTGTCCGCGATGACTCGGGAACAACTATGGAAACCTCAAAACCCCGGTGGGTGCTTCGAGAAATTGACCCATAGTAGGATTATCGGCCATCGTAACTACGGGAGGAGCTTGATTTTCAATTGGTTCCACAAGATTGAATGGTTCAACAAAAGTCGGGTTGACTTGTTGTTGTTGACGGTTAGAATTACAGGATTGAATGGTTCAACAATGTATTCACAATGTATTTTAATAACGGACAATGAGATAAGACACTTAAACCTAATAATCAACTCGCTTCTCGGTAACTCTTTAAAGAGAAAAACGCACAAAGGAGCGGAGGAGTAGGAAAGCGCGAAGCTATTAAAAACCTTTCTCCTTTAGGGTCGTAGTTCCTTGGAACAACCCGCCTTATACCCCTCTTAGAGTTTGTTTAACTTTCAAAGGTGAACCGTACCTCGCGAGAGACACAAAAGGTAAGTTTTTGATCTTTGGTTCGGGAACTTATTAACGATAAATACTTTCAATGGAAAGATTATATTGAGGGTGAATTTTTATTTCTTTTCATGGATAATGGGGGTTTTTAAACTTTTGATTTTTGATATATATATATACTAATAAAAGAAAAATCTTTTTGTATTTTTTTATATGAAAATAAACAAAATAACTTCACACGGAAGGATCTTCAAACACAAATTGTCAAACGGCTCAACAATCGTATACAATCCTCCCCGGCAGCGGCGCCAAAAACTGATCGATTCTGATTATACCTTTTAAATATATATAAATAAATATAAAATACTTATAAATATATAAATATAAGGATAAGAATCAAAAATCTCAATTGTAGTAAATCCGGAAGTATGATTCCCGGGTCGTTATCCCCAACGAGGAATGCAATTGAAAGTCGAGAGTCGTTTTGATAATTGATGCTTGAATGGAACAAGATTTTGATTGGTTTTCTAAAACTACGGGAAAATTTAAGGCAATTTACACTAAAATCAATTAAAAGAACACAATTTAAACTAAAAACGCAAAACGGGAATCCTAAACGTGACCTAAAAACCCTAAATTATCAAAATTAAGTCCTAAAATGATCTTTTTGAATTTTATAAATCTTAATTGACTAAAAAACACTAAAAACGTGAACGGGATTCAATCACGTTCTTTAAAAAATTAAATTTTGCAATTTTAACCCTACGAGAGCAAATCTAATTTTCCTAAGTCCTAAATGTTAAAAGAAAATTTTCTAAAAAAGAATTATATTTTTTTGACTTTTTTATAATTTTTATGAATTAAAAACGATTTTAATGAAATTAAATGTTAAAAAAAATACTAAACTAATTCTAAAAATTCTGAAAAAATCCTGAAAAGTGCATTGAACAATGAAGAATCTAATAAAAATAAGCTGGAGAAAACAGCTTATCAAATAAGCTGTGAAATAAGCTAAAACAGCTTATTATACAAAAGAGCTCAAAACGTGTATAAGTAATAGATTTTGCAAGATAAAATCGAAAAAGACCCAAGGGCGAGTGGTAGTGTGTGTGTTGTGTAAAACGTTTGGTGAGAAGGGTAGAGGTCCCGGGTTCGAGCCTTGCTCACCTGGGGCTTCCCCTAATCCCAAATGTTTTTGTTTTTGCCATTTTTTATAGCTTTTACAAAACCACTTTTTTATAAATAAAAAATAAGCACTAAAATAAGCTGTAAAGATGACAGAATAAGCTAAAATATACTAAGCCTTAAAATGGCTAACTGTTTTGGCTTTTTGAGCACTAAAAGCAAATGTAACTAGAAAATAAGCTAACACAGATGATAAGCTATATCTAAAAAGCACTTTTGAACAAAAATAAGCAACCAAAATAAGCTAGAAAGACAGAATAATCAAAAAGCTATAAAACTTAGGAATTTTAAGCTAAAAAAAGCAAATAAGCTCAAATAAGCTCTAAACTAAAGGAAATAAGCTAAAGTGGGCTTAAACTAACCTAATAAGCTATATCTAAAAATAATAAGCAAATGAAATAAGCTAATAAGCTAATAAGCTAATAAGCCTAAATAAGCAAATTAGCTTTTTGGCCAAACTGTTAAGCAAACAGTCTAAGGGGAATTTTCTAGCTTAAAAATAAGTTAGCAAACAAATCCTTATGGCTTAGTGGCTTATACCACTAAAAAGAATGGCCAAAAAGCTACAATAAGCAACAATGAAAAAGACCAATTTGAAAATTAAAATTAAGGCAACTTAAAAAAGCTTTCATGAAAAAGCTATCTCACACTGATTTGACACTTAGATAAATTTTCTTAAACTCTTTGCAATCTTAACAAAACACCACTTTTGAGCTTAAAAATAAGCACTTAAACAGATCCTTATTGTAACACCCCCAAAATGGGGCGAAGCGACAAGTGTCGGGGCGTGTTACTTCATAGATCAATAACACAAGATATATATAGAACGACCAAAAAGTCGTTTAAAACTGATACATTGGATTTAGCAAATATTTGTTACAAAAAGCCCGAAGCTTAACTTGTCCACTTGTTCAAAATACAAAGATTTCTAGCCCATAACACATATACAAAATGTAATGCGACAAAATTTTTAATGCATGATATCCAAATCAAAACCACCAATGTATCCCTTGCACCTCGTGCTTATTGACCTCTTGAAAAACATTGCTTTAAAACGTCTGCATAAAGTTGGTGAATTCATAGGTTTATTAAATCGTATAATGCAGGACCACAAGATTTCCCCATGACAATGCAACAAATGCAAACGTCATAAAATGTAATTACGTTGCGCTAAGCTCATGACACTGAAGCTTGACTCAATTAAATAGCAATATAAAATTGCCTACATTGCCCATATTGATGTTTTAACCCGCAACATCCTTTAATCGACATGGTATACGTTCGTTTGGCCAGTGATAGCTAATCCCCCGAACACGGATGTCAATCCCAATAGATCTATTCATAACATTCGCGCTCATAATTCAGTAATTGACAGTTCATAATCATGGGCTTAATTGGGTTATCGCTACTTAGGCAACACGTAATCATAACATAAAATATCCACTTGTGTCCACTTATAAAAACAATGCATGTTTCTCACCCAAAACTTTAAACAAATCATGTAAAGACATGGGGCTATGAACTCACCTCGAGTGAGTAAATTGATAATGAAATATCCCTAATGAAAACGCGTCACGCTAACGCCCGAATGCAACCTAGTTAATATAGGTCGTATGAGTACTCAAGTACTTAGACTAACAACTACCATATATAATCCTTTTTAGCTACATCATACTATCGTTTGGGCTATCATAATTAAGAGGTCATGTAGTGACGTATGAGGAGCTAGGAAACTTTAAATCGTAAATCTAACAACTCGTTGATACGCCACCCCGAAGAGGCCTCATTATGAAACTCCCTAGTAATATAGCACTTTGATTAGCTAACCACATATAATTCTATATAGATACATCACCATCTAATCGTTTTGGTGAAATCATATTTATAAAGTAAAAACGTACATAAATACGCCTTTAGCAAAAATGACCTAACTTTATCGTTTTAAGTCCGTTTCTCGCGTTTCTTACGTCCACGCTTTCGTATTAAGATGAGTGATCATAATATTATGTTTTCAAGTTTTTAACATACTGTGGTGAATAGTGTTTTACTGTTCATCATAGCTATAAACTTATTTTTACGTTTTAATTAGCGTAAAACCCGTAAATGTCGTATCTTATTCGTTATAGCTTCGTTTTTAGCGATTTTTGCGAGCACGTTCTCGTAATTAAAAGTTTTATGTTTTAAAAGTATAAGTTTCTGTGGTGAATAGTAACTTTTATAAAATTTATAAAAATAGTTTTATAAAAGTATTTATCGTCGTAAACTCGTAACTAGCGTATCTTCTTCGTTATAAATCGGTTTTTCGAGTTTCTTATCATTTTGGAATCCTCATGGGATGTAATATCTTTATAAAACATAATATAGATACTTTTATTTTCGTCCCAAAACATAAAGTTTTGAAGTTTGTGTTAAAAACTTGTTTTAAGCTTGATTTATACTGTTAAGCTTCAACACCTTGTTACAAATACTTTACAACACTTTATAGCTTATGTATTACATATAATAAGTCTATTAGTCCATACTTTGTCCATGTATCCAAGATGACAAGTTCTCTAATCTTACTTTTAATCAAAACTTATTAAAGAAACCCTAATTTAACAAGTTTACACATAAACTTTTTATACATAAACCAAGAGTGTACAAGAGTTATACTTCCATTATAACATCATATTTACATCCATATAACATGTGAAAAAGTTCACAAAACAATGATCATAAGTAAAAATCCATTTCACATGTTTAAAAGTATCCTAAATGGTGATATTGCTAAATAGAACATATAAACACATAAAATCATAATTATGAAATGATTAGGGTTTTAGATAACCTTGTATGAATGAGTAGTGAAAATTTAAACCCTTGTTTAGACTTTAAAACCAAAGCTTGCAACAATAAAAACCCTAGATTAGGTTTGAAACCCTAATCTTACTTTCTTTGATAAATACTTGTAAATGGTTAACCAAGGCTTGCAAACACCTTAGTATATCTTAGGAATGATGTGTGATGGCTTGTATATGTTGAAGAAAATTTTGTATGGATTATTATAAAGGGGTGTTTTGAGCCGTGGGCTTATAGGAGCACAAAGGGAGAGATTTTTGATTTTTCTAAGTGTTAAGTGTTATGTGAACTCATCTCTTGCAATCTATAAGTATTATACATGTAGGACTAGTCAAGGAGACACCATGAGGGTTTTTAGGAAGTCTTGGTCTTGGTCTTTGGTCAAAGAAACAAGAAAAGCTAGGTTTAATGGTGTAGATGTTGTACAAAACCAAGTTGCAAGATTTTTTTCATATTTCTTTGTATCAATTGCAACAAATCCGGCCATAAAGGGATATATATGATATATTTTTGTAATTTTTATGTATTGGGTATAAATGTGGGTATTTGTTGAAGCGTAGAAAAGTTTTGGTGGTTCCGGGGATGCCTAAACGTATTTTATCGCGAAACGAAATCAATTTACGCAACCAATAAAAATACAATGAACAAGGTTAATAATTATCATCAAAATAATTACTTAACACTTGCTTGATGTAAACATTTAATTGTTTGATGCCCGTTTACATTGAACGATAATTTTTAGCTTACGCGATTTAACTTAACATTTACGATTAAAAGCAAATGCGTATAATACTAAAAATACATAGTGAATTTATTGACGACGTCAACGACCCTAAAACATGAGGTGTTATAGTCTTCCCCCGTTAAGTGAGCCTTGTCCTCAAGGCTTAAGATGCGGAACCTGACGCCGGTGCGGTCTTTGTGAACTGATGTGGGTATTTCTTCCGAAATTGATCCTCGCATTCCCACGTAAACTCAGGACCTCGCTTGGAGTTCCATCGAACCTTGACGAATGGGATGCGGCTTTGCTTCAACCGTTTAACTTCATGGTCCACGATCTCGACGGGTTCCTCGACAAACTAAAGCTTGTCATCAAAATGAAGGCCATCCAACGGAACGGCTAACGGTTTGTCGGCATAACACTTCTTCAAATTGGATAAATGAAATGTATTGTGAACCCTGCTTAACTCTTCTAGAAGCTTGAGCTTCTAAGGTTTAACTTCCCCCGTTTTCCAAAACGCACGACCCCTTTCCAAGGCAAAACTTTAAGCATAACTTTATCCTCGACTTGGAATTCCATCAGTTTATGCTTTAGATTGGCGTAACTCTTCCGTCGATCATGAGCGGCTTGCATCCTTTGCTTGATTTGGATGATTTTCTCAGTCGTTTCTTGAATTAGTTCTAGACTGAGGATTTGAGCTTCTCCAACTTCGGTCCAATAAACAGGTGAACGACACTTTCGACCATAAAGTGCTTCAAATAGTGCGGCCTTGATGCTAGCATGATAGCTATTGTTATAAGAGAACTCGACTAATGGCAAATAGTTAACCCAACCCTTTCCAAAGTCGATCGCACAAGCACGTAGCATATCCTCAAGAGTTTGAATGGTCCTCTTTCTTTGTTCGTCCGTTTGTGGATGGTACGCAGTGCTCATATCCAGATTAGTACCTAAAGCGTTCTGAAGTGACCTCCAAAAATTGGATGCGAACCTCGGGTCGCGATCACAAATGATTGAAACAGGTATTCCATGCCTCGTAACATCCTCCTTTAGGTACATTCTTGCAAGTTTATCCATAAGATCAGTCTCTCTCACCGGTACAAAGATAGCAGACTTAGTGAGTCGGTTAATAATCACCCAAATGGTATCGTAGCCTTGCGATGACTTAGGAAGTTTAGTAACAAAATCCATAGTGATGTTGTCCCATTTCCATTCAGGTATCTT
>BQNB010086710.1:0-28114 GCA_026074375.1 Tanacetum coccineum | reverse complement strand
GATAGAGTCACCAAATTGGAAACTGATCTGCCAGAAATGAAGCAAGTTGACCAGTATGCTCAAGCTATGTCCTCCATACCTGCTATTGTAGATCGCTACATTAACAACAAGCTAGGAGAAGCTATCCATAAAGCAATCCAGTCACATAATGCAGAATGTAGAGAAGAAGCTCAAGCTAAGAAACAGGAGTATATAGATCTCGTTGACACGTCAGTGAGAACTATTATCAGAGAGGAAGTTAAAACTCAACTTCCTCATATTCTTCCTAAAGCAGTCTCAGACTTTGCAACTCTTGTGATTGAGCGAAATGTCACAGAATCATTAGAAGCAGTTGTTTTAGCAAAGTCTTCCTCTCAACCAAAGTCTACTTATGAGGCGGCTGCATCTCTCTCAGAGTATGAACTTACGAAGATTCTTCTAGACAAGATGGAGGAAAGCAAATCACATCTTAGAGCTGATTATAAAAGGAAGCTTTATGATGCACTTGTCAATTCTTATAACACTGACAAGGATCTCTTTAATACATATAGTGAAGTATTCACATTGAAAAGGAGTCAAGATGACAAAGACAAAGATCAAGACCCCTCCACTGGATCAGACCAAAGGACGAAAAGAAGGAAGTCTAGCAAGGAAGCTGAGCTCCAAAATATCAAAGGTCAAGGAAGGAAAGTCATCAAGCTCCTCTAAAGGTACCTCCCGCTCTCATCATAAGTCATCTGGCAAGTATGCCCATGCAGAGGAGTGAATTCATGCAGTTGATGACTCCGGAGTGCAAAAGAATCAAGAGTTTGACATGGGTAACAATGATGAACAACTCGATGACGAGGCTGCTTCCAAGAATGACTGGTTTAAGAAACTCGAGCGACCTCCGACTCCTGATATTGGAATAAGAGACAACGTGTTGACTTCCGACCAGCTCAAACCTGGATTAGTGTCACTGCTCGTGCTGAAAAACCTCTTACTTCATTTGATGAGCTCATAGATACTCCAATCGACTTCTCTGCATTTGTCATGAATCGGCTCAACATTACAAATCTAACTTAAGAACTTCTGGTTGGACCGGCATTCAACCTACTCAAAGACACCTGCAAGAGTCGTATGGAACTAGAGTATCATTTTAATGAATGTTTTAAAGCTACAACTGAACGACTAGACTGGCATAACCCTGAAGGCAAGCACTATCCGTTCGATCTTCGTAAGCCTCTCCTGTTGATTCCAAATCATCAAGGTCGTCATGTTATCCCTTTTGATTACTTTATCAACAAAGACCTAGAATATCTAAAAGGTGGAAGTTTAAGCGGTAAATACTCAACTTCTGTAACAATGACAAAATATTGTAATTTTGAGGTCTCCAATGGATTGAAGACACACTTGGTTCCTAATATATGGTGTCTCGTAAAGGTAGTATATGATAAACATGCCTTCTGGGTTACTTCACACTGGGGTCCCAAACGTAAAAAATTCTACAAGTTTGCAAGCAACAGGCCTTCGTCAAAAGATGTCTACTACAGAAAACGAATCATTGCAGTTACCAGCCTTAAGATTATGAAGTGGTATGAATATGGTCATTTGGACGAGATTGAAGTTCGTAGAGAGGATCAACAGCTATACACGTTTAAAGAAGGTGATTTCCCACGACTTTACCTACAAGACATCGAGGACATGTTACTCCTACTTATTTAACAGAGGATGACCAATCTCATAATAGACGAATGTTATGACTTGAATGTGGCATTGCGTATGTTTACCAGACGTATTGTCATTCAAAGGCGGGTGGAAGATCTTTAATTAGGTGTCAAAAGTTACCAAAAAAAGCTCAACCTCACCAAACCAGACACATTTAGGCCGGATCTTAGTAACAGAATCACCATTACACTGCATATTTCAAGACCCTCAAGGTGTGATATAACAAGAGACCAAAAAACATAAAAATAGATTGATGCACCACTGAATAAACTTCCATAAATTCAGTTATAGCACGGCTTTATTATGTTCAGACTGCTCTTCAATGATATTCTCAAGAATAAAGGATGAGAATACCTGACCAAAGAGAAATGGAGGGTGGATTTAGATTAAGCGAAGGGCTCGTGTTATTGATACCCAGAAATATCGAGATTAAGCAGCTCTTTATAGTGAAGGGTTAATGAGTTGAATGTGGAGAAGTTCTTGGTGAAAGAGAGTACGAAGAAGACCTCAGACTGCTTGAACGGACAATATGACTTCGTCATATATTGTCCTACTACATTTCAGATCATTTTCTCGTAATTATTAATCTTGTGAATATGTGAATAAATAGTGTAGACTAATATAAGACAGATCTCGTATCTGAGTGTGAATTTTCAAGAATTTCTTAGTAAATTCAAATTTTTTTAAATTAACGTACTCAAACACCATATAATTCTCTCATAATTTTGATGGAGAGCTATTTAAAATGTTTCCAAAATTTTGGCTTGTTAATAAGTGGAATTTTCCGGAAACTATGAATATTTAATGAATTTGATATCCAAAATATCAAGAGATTTGACATTTTTGAATAAGGAAGCCGGCGAGAAAATTTATAAAAATATATGGCTAAAGATGTGATTTTAAGGACTCAAGTGCAAGTTTTACCCTTCATGTGCTAAACATTTTCGAATATCAAAGCACATGTTGAGGGGGAGCAATTTCAAATGGTTTTAAGGCGAGAAATAATACCAATAAGACTCCGACCCATTGTTTGTATTACTTAGGTTATAGTTGTTGGATTAAGGTATTTGTTCCCATGATCCAGCCAGGACCGGAGGGATCTACCCAGGGACAATCCACTAGATATTGTAGAAGTCCTTAGGCATGATATAAAAGAGGAGTAAAAGTGAGAATAAGGGAATAGTGTCGACTGAGATGGAGCTAGTACTGGAACAAACCTAACAAGGTATTAGTCATGAAGTCTCGGTAAGCACTGAAGGGGTTGAAGAATTAAAAAGAAAAGTTAAGATAAAGGGTGAAAAGAAATAATCCCACCTTACACTTAGGCAGAAACCGGGTCAATACATAAACTGTCAGAAACACTAAGCTGTTGTCTGGTATTGAAGACAGTCATCATGGACCCAGTGACGCAATGCACAACCCTCCCCAGCCACTCAAGGCCTCTCAAAAGACTATTGTTTCATTTCTCACGGAGATTACACTCATTTCTATCGACTTTCTCACTTCGAGTTAGTAGGTATTGAAAAGGTGGCAGTCTGCTCCAGCCTCCGATTACTAAAACCAAATGTGCACTATTGAGTCTAGAGCCGTAAGAGATCATCCATAAATCTCATTATGAAACTTATACAAAAAATGCTTGCTAATTCACACAATGTGAAAATAAGAAATATTTCAAGAGTCCTACGCATTATCCTTGTGATTTTGCCAAAACATCAGAATGATACTGATGACATCAAATAACGTCACTTTATTATATCATTTATCCTATTTGTTTTTCCCACTTTTATATAATTATTGCATTATTTGGTACTTAATTGCTTTAAAGTTTATAAATGCAGTAATTCAGAAGTGTTTTGTAAAGACAAGCTAAAAGGCACATAATTTGGAGCTAAAACGAAGACATTTGAAGAATGCTTATTTCTGACTACATACGCCGTATCCAACAAAAGAGATACGGCGTATCAGCGCCAAGACATCACAAGAAAACGCGTTTGACCACTTTCCAATACGGCGTATCCCTTCTGTTTACATACACCGTATCCATGAAGATAACTATTTGAAGACACAATAAATAAAGTAAATTGGGAAAGATATCACTGATTGATTGAGAACGTAGGGCGCACTCCAAGGAATCCAACCCTATACGCCGTATCGACCTTGCCAGATACGGCGTATCGAGTCTTTTTCAGACATTATAAATAGAAGACTCAAAAACAATTTTTCAGTGTGCAATATCATATTCTATATACCATACTCATTAAAGATGAATTTTAGAAGAGAAGATCAGCCACCAAGGTCAAGCATTGATCACGAATCCATAGAAGACATCATGTAATTTTTACTCTCTTAATCGTTCGATTTTCATTGTTTGATTACGCTTGTATAATTACAATGGCTGTGGGATAATACCCTCGGGTATCAGCCATCTTAATGAAAGTTCAATGTTTGGTTTGTTTTAAAATCGATTTCTTAATTTATCGTTGATTGTTTAATTATGTTTATCGCCTCATACTTGTTTATGTGTTTAAATATGCGACCTGTCATTCAACTGGGTCTAGTGATACCTAAAAAGTAATCTAGATACCGGGATAGCTCTCCATATCGTATTTTATATTACTTGACCAATAGGATCATAAATAACGTTCTGTCTTTGTCTTTGAATTATGAGCTTAGTTGGACCGGTAGGTGAACCGTTTATGTTTCAGCAATCATGCTCTTAATTAACTAACAAAGATGTGAATAGTGGACTACCAGTATATAAAACACCGTCAAGCAATAAGGTGGGGTAAAGTTGTTGGGCTAGGTTCTTAACAGGGATCGGAGACGCATTTTGCTTTGTTCCCTAAGATAGTTATAATTAAATAAAAAGATGCCTTTATGCGGATGCGTATTGTCCCGCCGTAAGTCTTATAGAAATTGGATATGCCGCCTTCGAGATAAGTAACTTATTGCACTTATAACAAACAACACATTTGAACTGATTTTAATATGACTCCAATACAGTTTTCTATCATATTTGGTAATGTACCACTTTTCTATCTTCTGATTTTCTTCTTTTATGTTTATTGTGTATTGAATTGATATTTGACACCACCAAACCTGTGCTAGTCTCTCAGGCTAAAAACCCCCCATATCATTAGACAACGCATATAACATAGGTTTAACCAGTAAATAGACTAATTAGAACTAATTAAAATACTGATAGAATATAGGATTAATGTTTCACTCTTAGTGTTCGACACCCTATTTACCGCGAAACTCTATCTTGACCGGGTACACTGCCCGTTAAAGTGTTGTTTTAGGTTTGTCGGCTAAATATAAATGTAAAACTTGATAATTAAATAATTGACCCTACACGACAGTACATCAGGTTTTTGACATCGTTGCCAAGGAGTGAATTAATTAAACTTTATTCTTATTAGTATTTCTAACCATTAATCAATTTAGCTTAGTGTAATTGTATTGTGTGTTTAAATTCCTGCATTATTTATTTATGTTCAATACGACGTATTCAGTCTACTGAATATGACGTATTAGTCCATTTCACCTTCTTTTCCATAGAGCGTATCATTACAAGGTAAAAATGGAAGCCCAAATTCATCATGGAGGATACATCAGACTTGTAAGAAGTAAAAGCTCAAAAGAACATGGTAGAACGTTTTATTGGGCATACTGTCAGGTTCAGGAACGTTAAATATTATGAGACGAAAACACGATTACTTTACAGACTTCAAACTCTGATATTCCCCGCCATTAGTCACTTTTATAATACATTAACGTCTGATACTGCACTCCCGTGTGAACCCACGATAAGTCCTCCTAACGAAAATAAGATTGATTTCAGAATATCATTAGACAAATCCGACGATGAAGATTACACGGTAATTTTTGACGAATATTCATTTTCTTATAAAATAATTTCTATCAATGATTTGAAAAAAGGGATTCAGAAAATTATGAAATCCTCAGCCTTCGTCATCCTCGAACCTACGGTCGATTACATTGATGATTTAGACTACTTTTAATAATTTTGAAAATGAGGGGGGTATTTCAGCCATGGTTATAAAACGATTTGTCTTCAGTCTAAACCGATCTTGAAATTTGAAACCTCCCATAAGGTTTCGGAACATGTCAGTAAATCTTGAAACATCATTGTCCAATATGATTGAAGAGGAACAATACGTTTTACCACTTTAGTTAATTCATTTCCACTAGACAAAATTTTTCCTAATAATTTGAAAATGATTAAGGACAGTGATGATGATATTGATATAGCACAACCCTATAGATGTAACGAAGTTAACATATCAAATGAACTTTCGAGAAAAATTCACGATAAATCCAATAAAGTCTTCAACGAAGTTTTTTTCCATTGCATTGGACGCTAATATCGTCGAGTTGGAATTAATTTTAGTGGATGCCATAAAATTCATTATAATTTGTATGTGGCCGTTTGGCATTATCCGTTCGGCCCTAAGGGGTATTATAATGGATGGTTCTCTTTACAATGATTGCGGAGGCCAAGTATGTTTTCCTTTGTGAATAACTTTGAAAAAGTTGGTCTCCAAGGATAAATACGACGTATTTAGGTACACCTTACGCTGTATCAATTGAATGTCTGATACATATACATATCAGACAATTCCTATATGGCGTATCATGCTGTGGGTATCAAAACCTAAACATATACGCGGGGGGGGGGGAATTTTTTTTTGTTCTTTTACACACACTTTTTACTCTACAAGAAAAAAAAATTACCGCGCCCTAAAACTCAAATCTCAATGTACTTCTTGCTATATAATTCAGATCCTAACACACTGTATGTTTAAATCCCTTTCTCTTCTTTTTCAATTACGAATTAGGGTTAGGGTTTAGATTTAGGATTCGTGTTTTGCCGTTTGTAACTACTATATGCCCCCTCTTTTTAGAACAATGAAACCTGTAATATTAGACTGTTAAAAGTTTTAGGTTAAAACGGGTAAAACTGGGGAAAACCCAAATAATTTTTTTTCGCTCTGTTAAAGCGATACGGCGTATTCACTCTAAATGAATACGTCGTATCAAGGGTTTTTCCCTAGTTTATCCCTATACGACGTATCCATTATTCTGGATATGGCGTATAGGTTGAGATCCCTTCAAATGCGGCGTATTCACACCCCAATACGTAGTATACTCATTTAAAATATCCTTACGACGTATTCAATATAGCCTATACGCCGTATCCACCCCTAAAAACAGAACAGTTAAAAGACCCATTACTTTGTGTACTAATTTAATTTTCTTGCAGATATGGCACCATTACCACACCGTGACCCGAGACACCCATGGATCAGATACCAGGTTGATGGATACGATGAGAGGATCATACACAGTTTACGAGCAGAGGCTCGAGACGATATGGAGTAGACCGGTTAACCGGGTACATGTGTTAGATTTTACGGGTTTGACTCCCGAGATGAGGCAGGATTTGGGAGTGAGGTTAAGGATGGTGTATACTAGGGGCGAGGGGCAGTAGGTATTTATGAGTCACGCTTAGAGGAGATTGTTTGGGATCCACGCGCCTTTGGTCCGGGAGTTCATTCTGGAGTTTCTCAGCACTTGCAGGATGAGTGATACAGAGATAGGACTGGATGTTGCTGATACATTATGTTTTCAGCTGAGAGGTGTTAGGAGGAGGATGACATAGAGACTGTTTATTTTAGCATTAGGATTACACACTGAGCAGGAGATGGCAAAGGCTGGGTTTGGAGCCTACTGGGATGGTAGTGATAGATTGATCCCCGACAAAGGGGATCTTAGGGATTATTAGATCGAGATCTCGTTTGACAAAGACTTCTTGGGGCCCTCCCCTTTTTATGTTCTTATTCGAGACCCTGTGAGGAGACTGTGCCACAGGATGATAGCTTACATTATTTCTAGTAGGGGGCAGGCACCTGAGAAGGTGACCGGTGTTGATCTTTTCTATCTTCGCAGCATGGACCGAGGGACTGCTAACGTCCCACATCTATTAGCGCAATATCTATTCAGGCATGCCGAGGGGAGGAAGAGCGGGGCCAGGTTGTATGGAGGTCACTTTGTTAGGTGTCTGGCTGTTCATTTTGGGCTTGTCAGTGATGAGGGATTGAGAGGATTGCATGTAGTTACCTGAGAGCTCCCGTTGATTGATTTACATGAGCTTGGGAGGCTCAACATCTATTCGAGGTTTGGTGATACATGGGATTGGGTAGCTCCAAGACCAGAGAGGCAATAGGTTGCTGCAGCTAGTGCCTAAAAGGCCGATGAGGCTGGTCTGGCAGCCGACGAGGATGCTCATGAGATTCCAACACCATCACATGCACCTCTGCCACCTCCGCCTGCTCCTCAGCCCCGGACTATGTCACGGATGATTGAGAGGATCGAGGAGGAGATGCGTGATTTATGACATGATGGTGTGGGCTTGCGAGGAGTTGTCGAGAGCTTTACTACCGAGCAGTCTAGAGTCTCCACTTGGCTGATCAGCTGCATGACACAACTCATGGACGCCAGCGGCATACTTATCAGGCATTCAATAACACCTTGTTTGGTGGGGCTAGCTCACGGTGCGTCCTACCAGAGGCGTGGCAGACCTAGGACAAGCGATACAAGCACCTCCGCAGCCCCTCATACCGATGACCAGCCCGACCCTTGATCTCTTCTTTTTACTCCCTTTGATTATTATCTTTTGTGGACTTGTACTGTACATTAAATTTATGAAACTCTGATTACCGATTTCCTTTTGATATATTATATGATCACGGTTTATAAATTTTGAAAGAAGTACGCATCATGCCAAATGATTTTGAAAAAAATCGCTCTCGGGGACAAGTGCGAGCGAATTATAGATAACAAATAAGAAGAAGGAAAAAGGTCGAACTTAAAGACCAGCTGAAACAAAAGTTCTTCTCGAGAGATAACCCAGTCATTTTAATTGTTTGTCGCATTTTAATTGTTTGTTGCATGAGTCTGTCTTCCCAGACACTCTATACGGCGTATTGAACCCCTCTGGATACGGCGTATAGACATGTCTGGACGTTATCAGTTTTAAAACTAAATATTTAATTTCCAGTATTTAATAGTTTTTACAGGAACCATACAACGTATCCTAGGGTTTGGGATACGGCGTATTGATCCCTGTACAGTTGCGTGTTTAATTGTTTTCCTGTACCATTGTAGCGAGATAGAAATTGCACTCGTCTTCTATTCTTTTATGCAGGACCTTGCCGAAACTATGATATGGTATATTCCGAAAAGGACATGTGTTGAACTTATCCGGGCATTCTAAAGCCCTAGTCAACACACTTTTTGCTCAATAACTCATCTTGGAGAATTATCACGAGCAAAAAATCAGGGAGTTTTCTGTTCTAATTCTATTCTTCCTTATTATTTAATTGATTTATCTATACAACGATGACGTTGTATAATTTAAGTGGGGGATGGAGAATTAGAAAGTACTTGTCTTTTTTTTACAATTTAACATGCTACGAGCTTAAAAGTGCTTAAAAATAGGCCAAAATTAGCATGACTTTTGTAAAAATCACTAGTTACATTACCTAGCACACTATAACCCTTGATACATATTGTGAGAATTAAGCCTATTCCCTATCCCGTTTCCAATTGCTTACTAAAAATTCCACAAAATTATGAGTGTGCCTGTGATGTAGTAGACTTTAGAACTTGGGCCTGATATATCACTCGAGACCGCAATGATGAGTACTATGGATTTAGATGGAGGAACATGTTCAAATGATAAATTTCTAAGATTAAACCAAATCGCTACATTTGTAAAAATTAACTAACTACACTGTTAGTTAAATCCCTGGTAACCCTTTTGTTTACTCTCACTTTTAGAATAAGATTTCCTAGAACAACCTATTGAACCATTCTTTTCTTTTTCTACACCATATTATATGTTTCGTTATACCTTTGCACCTTAGCTTACCGTGTAGATTAAGCCCGTTTTAATCAAAGTTGCTAGTTGCTTTCGTGTAAAGTTTTGTATTTCCTGTGTCAAAGTGAAAATTTTCTATCTGTGTAATGGTCGGAAAATTGCACAATGCAATGGAAAAAAATGTAGCTTCGTAAGTTTTCGCTACTTTTGTATTAAGAATCATGTCCGAAGAAGAAGTGTTACAAGGAAAAGATTATCCAGATGAATTGTGATAGTGAAGACGGGTTAAATTAAATTGAGATTTATGATGTATTGCAAAAAAAGAAAAAAGAGAAGGAAGAAAAATAGTCGGTTTAAAAGAAGTTTATACCAAAGGAATTACTTAGAAGGATCGATTATTCGTTGATACGTTACAAAAATCAACGATGTAAAGTCTTGAAAAAAGTGGCCGATATCACCACTTATTCTGTAAAAGTATGTAAAGAGCGGGATGTAAAGGGAATTTATCGTTATGGAAAGCCAACTTATTGTGTACTTTTTCATTTCTATAATCGCTGTATTTTATCTATAGTTTGATCTTCATCAAGAACGGTCAGGGGAAAGTTACTAGCAACCGTACCTTATTTGTTGGCTTAATCTATTTGTTTCTAAATTTTGTTTTAACACCCATTTTACTTCCCTTTCCTAGCAACTAACCTTAAGATCTACTCAAACAAGGACTTGTACGAGCATGCATGTCTATTTCGTCGTTACGGCCATGTATGCGTGTCTCAGCTGCCTTGTTGGATGACGACTTTTGGTGAAAGTTAGAATCTCCCTACCCTATATCATTCTTCATCCTAACCGCTAGTTAAACACGAACATGGATGTGATCAGATTGTATATGTCTATTATGTCGTACAGCGTGTATTAACGATAGGCATCTGCCTTGTTGGTTGCTGGTACTAAAGGTGAAAGCTGTTTGAATGATCAACCTACGCCTTCTAACCTAATTATCGTTTTGACTTGTTTCTCCTTAGCTTTAGCATGATATTGGTAGCCTTGCAGCTTATAGATTAAGAAAACTAATCACGAACGAGCAATTGAGCTTACCAATTAAATAATAGCACGCCTGATTTAGTTTAGTTTACTGAGTGGTTTTTCATTTTCATATTTCAATGAGAGCTAGGTTATGACAGTTATTAGGACAAAATGATGCTTAAAGGAAAATCCTTAACTTCGGTTGGGACACATTTTCATAAACTAAAACTTTTCTAAAGTCTACTTGAGGACAAGTAGGATTCAAGTAGGGGGATATTTGATGACATCAAATAACATCACTTTATTATATCATTTATCCCATATGTTTTGCCAACTTTATAAAATTATTCATGATATGGTACTTATTGCATAAATGTTGAATAAAAGCAGTAATCTCAGGAGTGTTTTATGAAGACATGCTAAAAAACGCATAATTTGGAGCTAAAACGAAGACATTTGAAGATTGCTGATTTTTGACTACATACGCTGTATACGACAAAAGAGATACGGCGTATCAGCGCCAAGACTTCACAAGAAAGCGCGTTTGACCAATTCCCAATACGGCGTATCAGACTACTTTCATATGCGGTATCCATGAAGATAACTATTCAAAGATACAGTAATAAAAGTAAATTGGGAATGATATCACTGATTGATTGAGAACGTAGCGCGCACTCCAAGGAATCTAGCCTTATACACCGTATCGACCTAGCCAGATAATCTCTATCGAGTCTATTTTTCAGACGCTATAACATACACATTAAAGATGAATATTAGAAAGAGAAGATCAATCCACCCAGGACAAGCATTGATCATGATCCATAGAAGACATCGTGTAAATATTTACTCTCTTAAACCATTCAGATTTTTAATTATTTGATTACGCGTTGTATAATTACAATTGGTTGTGGGCTAGTACCCTCGGGTATTACCAACTTAATGAAAGTTTTTATTTTATTTTTTTTAATGTTTGGTTTGTTTAAAATTGATTTCAAGTTAATCATTGATTATTTATTATGTTTATCACCTCATACTTGTTTATGTGTTTGAATATGCGACCTATCATTCAACTGGGTCTAGTGATACCTAAAAAGTAATATAGATACCGGAATAGCTCTCCATATCGTGTTTTATATCACTAGACAAATAGGATCACAAATAACGTTTTGTCTTTGTCTTTGAATTATGAGCTTAGTTGGACAGGTAGGTCACCCGTATATGTTTCAGCAATCATGCTCTTAATTAACTGATAAAGATTTGAATAGTGGACTACTAGTATATAAAACACCATTAAATAATAAGTGGGTAAAGTCCCGTTAGGCTAGGGTTTTAACAAGATCACCACTGCTTTGATTCCCTAAGATAGATTATAATTAAACTAAAGGATGCTTTATGCAGATGCGTTAATTTTGACAAGATTTAAACAGTCTAGTCTTAGGATGATGTCCCGCCTAAGTCTTAAGAATGATATGTCGCTTCGAGATAAGTAAATCATTGCATTAAAACAAACAAACCAACATCGAACTGGATTTAATATGGCTAATATAATTTTCTATCATTTGGCTTGTACCGCTTTTCTATCTTCTGATTTTCTTGTTTTGTGTTTATTGTTTATTGAATTCATATTTGTCACCACCAAACATGTGCCAGTCTCTCAGGCTGAAAACCCCCATATCATTAGACAACGTATATAGCATAGGTTTAACCAGTAAATAGACTAATTAAAATACTGATAAAATATAGGATTAATGTTTCACTCTTAGTGTTCGACACCTTACTTACCGCGGAACTCCATATTGAAAGGGTACACTGCTTGTTAAAGTGTAGACTTTAGGTTTGTTCGGCTAATGTAAAGTTAGTAAAACTTGATAATCAAATAATTGACCCTACACTACAACACATTAGTACCCCTCTCCACACCTTGGAGAGGGTTGGTTGTTCACTTTTCCAATTCATGTTAATCTAATATTTTCTCTCTTCCTTTATCTCTCTAAAAGTGTTCATCCCTTCTCTCTCTCTAGTTCTTTGCTTCTTTTATTGTAATATTAGATAGTTCATATATTCTACAATTGGTATCAAGAGCCATGAGGTGATTTAGCTTGGTTTTGTGTGCGTTTTTTTACTTGTTTAGTCGTGCGTTTGGTTCAAACTCTAGCAAGGGATATTCATCTTTTGTGGTTTAAAAACCATAAAGCTATAAACTTTCTTCTTTGTTTATCTTAGTATAGGTTAGTTGTACAAGAAAATCTTTGGAAAAACTCAAAAATCTTTATCTTTTTGTTGTGTTTGGTTCGAAAAAGGGTTTTGGGTACAAGAATCTTGATTTCAAATTTTTTTCAGTTAAAAACCATAAAGTTTGTGTTTTTAAGGTTCTCCAAATCTTAGAACAGCAAGAAGTACAAGTAAAATCAAGTAAAAACATCAAAAATTGTGTCTTTAAGTGATTTGAAGTTTTTGAAGACGACTTTTTATACACACTGTTTGAATTCGGCGATTTATACGTGTTGAATACGGCGATTTATACGTTATTGAGTACGGCGATTTATAAGTGTGTGGATCTAGCGACTTTAAACGTAGTTGTATACGGCAATTTATACGTTCTTAGATCCGCCGATTTATACGTGTACTAATCCGACGATTTACATGTATTTGTATCCGGCGATTTATACGTTTGTATATCCGACGATTTATACATCACTGTATACGGAGATTTATACTTCATTGGTTTTGGCGATTTATACATCACCTATACATCGATTTATACGTGCTCTCTGAATCCAACGATTTATACATTGGGTGTACGGCGATTTATACCTTTGTATATGGCGATTTATACCAGTTTTCAAACGACGATTTATACATTCTTCTTAGGGTGATTTATTCATTACACTTGGGTGATTTATACACTTACCTTGGGAGATTTATACCATATTGCCTTGGAGATTTATACGGTTTTTCTGTGATTTGTAAAATCCCGTGAAGTATTCAATTATTTTCTCGGTTTTATCAAGAATTTTAAAATCCCGTGTAATCTTAAGACTCATTCACTTAAAACAAACAACAATTTAACATAACAACCTCTAATCATTGATTGATCAAAAGGTTATCTATTCTCATTTAATCAATCAATTCAAAATGACAACTTTAGCAGAATTTATAATCATTGCCGGTACGGAAAACCATCCTCCCATGTTGGAAAAATCGTTGTATGATTCTTGGAAAAGTCACATGGAATTTTACGCAGAATATGTAAAAGGAGAAGATACTTGATCCTCCAGTCCAAAATATCCAACTCGTTTAGCCTACTGTTACTCAAGAGGATGGTACTACTAGGAAAAAGACTTATGCTGAACTTTCTGCTATTGAGAAGCTTCAAGCTGATTGCGATTGCAAAGCTACCAATATCATTCTTCAAGGTCTTCCACCGATTTTATGCCATTTGTCAATCATCATAAAGTTGACAAAAGAGATAGGGACAGAGTTAAGCTTCTAATGCAAGGCATAAAATTATCTTTACAAGAAATGAAATGTAAATTGTATGACAAGTTTGATAAGTTTTCATTCGTGAACGGTGAAACACTATATATCAGTACTACTGGAGATATGCTCAACTAATCAATAACATGAATGTCATCACAATTCAAATGATACAAGCCCATTCAGGAAAACAAAGTTTCTGCACATTTCTTCCACCAGAATGGAGTAAGTTTGTGACGGATGTGAAGTTGGCAAGAGATTTGCATACAACAAACTATGATCAATTGTACTCATACCTTTAACAACATGAGATACATGCAAATGAAACTCGCTTGATGCGTGAATGATACCAAGATCCTCTTGCATTTTTGCTAACTATAATCAACCACCATCTAAACTTACCAACTATCACTCTCAATACAATCCTACACATTTTCCTCAACAAACAAACAACATGATTCCACAAGTTCACTCTCCTCAATCATACTCACCAATATATCCACCATCTCATCCATCACAACCACAAATCAGTCATTCATCCATTCCACCATCACAACAATATCAGTCTTATATGAATCATCAAACCTCATCTATTCCACAAATTGCTTATCACTCACCTCAAGCTTCAACACAACCAATGACTGAGTTCCCTCAAATGGACTCAAGTCTTGATGTTCATGTGTTATCTCAAGGAGATGATCCTATTGCCTGTCTCAACAAGGCAATGGATTTTCTGATAGCTGTAGCCTCTTCAAGGTTTCCATTCTACCAACAATCAACTTAGAACTTCCTCTAATCCGAAAAACCAAGCCACTATTCAAGACGGCAGGGTTACAGTGCAACAAGTTTAGGGGAGGCAAGGGCAAAGTTATTCTGGTATTGGTTATAAGAGTAATGCTACTAGTTCTGGGGGAAACAATACAAGTGGACAGGGAAAGGTTGTTAAATGCCCAATAACTTGTCAAGGGAGAAGACACATGGAGAGACAATGCACTCATCCTAAGCGAACAAGAAACACTGCATAGTTTAAGGAAAAGATGATGTTGGCTGAAGCACAAGAAGCTGGACAAATTTTGGATGAAGAGCAACTCACATTTCTTGCAGATCCAGGCATTCCAGACGGTCAAGCTGCTCAGACAACAATTCCAAACAATGCTGCTTTTCAGACTGAGGATCTTGATGCTTATGATTCTGACTGTGATGATGTCTCGAATGCAAAAGCGGTTCTCATGGCCAATATTTCCAACTATGGTTCTGACGTTATCTCAGAGTGTATCCAATTGTCTCTAGTATCGTACTCCGTATGTTCAAAACTTAAGACAGGGGAAACCGCTCATAGCCCATGACTTTCTTAGTAATTTATTGAACAGTTTGATCCAAGAACGACCAATTGCAAAGATTAGAGGCATGGGAACTATAGCTGGGAAACGTAATTATCTCAAGGTATACTATGTTGAGGGGCTTGGACATAACTTGTTTTCTGTTGGACACATTTTTGCGACGCTTTAGAGCGGTTGGTAATAAGTCCGGATTTGGAATTTCTAGTTTCAGAAATAACACATGCTTTTGTTTCGAATTTAGAAGGTGTTGATCTACTTTTAGGATCCAGAGACACAAACTTGTACACAATTTCTCTTGATGACATGCTAAAGACTTCTCCGATCCATTCTTTTATCAAAAGCGTCAAAGACTAAGAGCTGGTTATGGCACCGTCGATTATCACATCTCAACTTCGGTACTATTAACAAGCTAGCTAAAGACAGTCTTGCACGAAGCATTCCAAAGCTTAAATTTCAAAAAGATCATTTGTGTTCAACATGTGCATTAGGAAAAAGCAAGAAATCCTCTCATCAACCCAAAGCTGAAGACACTAACCAAGAGAAACTGTATCTTTTGCATATGGATTTGTGTAGCCTGATGCGTGTGGAGAGCATTAATTGGAAAAATTATATCTTGATGATTGTTGACGATTACTCATGATTTACTTGGGTCAGATTTTTGAGGTCAAAAGATGAAGTTCCTGACACCATCATTAAATGCATCAAAAATATTCAAGTTCGTTTGAATGCCACAGTCTGTAATGTTCGAACATATAATGGAACTGAATTTGTCAATCAGACACTTCGTGAATTTTAAGAAAATGTTGACATCTCGCATCAAACATCTGTTGCTTGCACTCCTCAATAGAACGACGTTGCCGAAAGGAGAAACCGAACCCTTGTAGAAGCTGCTCGTACAATGTTGATATTTTCAAAAGCTCTATTATTTCTATAGGCCGAAGCAATCAATACAACTTGTTATACCCAAAACCATTCCCTGATCGAGCTCCGATACAACAAAAGTCCATATGAGCTGATGCACGACAAGAAGCCAGATTTATCATTTCTTCATACATTTGGTTCACTCTGTTATCCGAACAATGATAGTGAGGATTTGTGTTAGCCTTAAAATATGTTGACTTATACGGAATTACACTAGTTATCATTAGGCAAGACCCGCAGGGACTATAACTGTTAAGTTAGAATAGTTTCTTTAGTATTGACCTATATATACCCCCTCTATACTTCCATGGAGGGGTAAGGATTCATTATTTTGTATCATTAGGTGTGTGTGTTTATCTCTCTAAAAAGCACACACATCTTTCCTTTCTCTCATTTAATCTAATATGGCATCTTACTTGTTTAAACCACTACCAATTTTTTGTACCTTGTAAACCGCTTACTAAAACTGTTTTGCTAAATCGCTGGCTTAAACATTGTCAAACCGCTATGTAGGTTTGAATTGGGCAGAGTAACGTTTCTTTCAAGCCAAGGAAATAGACAAATGTATTTCAGAAAGAACATGAACAATATTTTGAAATTCAAGACTTGAAAGCTCAATTACAAGACAAAGGCATTGCAATAAGTGAGTTGAAGAAACTCATTGAAAGATGAAAGGAAAATCTATGGAAACTAAGTTTTTGAAAAATCTCGAGTTTTAATCGAAAACTGAATGTCTTTTAAAAGTTCAAAGACAATCATTTTAGGTAACCCACTAACCTTTTCAGATTCTACTATGCAAAGACAAGATTTTCAAAGTCAAAGTCATGTTTACCCAAAATAAATGCCCAATGATTTTTCAAAACAAGTCACTGCAAAGATTTTGCCCTGCATGTGAAGTTAATTTTAAAGAACACAAATGTGATTGCTCCAGGAATGTATAAACTACACACAAAGCCCAATCAAACTAGAACATCACAGTTGCCTCAAGACATTAGGAAAAACTAACAAACGCGTGTCCTTTTCTACAGGAGTAATTCCTACTACTAGTGTTAGCAGACCACAGCTTAAAAGCAATCGAATGGAAGATAGAGTCATGCCTAACAATAGTCAAGGGAAGAAGTAAGAAGTAGAAGACTACCGTAGGAATTTTAAGTTTTCAAATAATAAAATGTTTATAACTGCGTGTAATGAAAGTTTGAATGCTAAGACCTCGAATGTAAACTTTGTTTGTGTTACTTGTGGAAAATGTGTGCTAAATGACAATCATGAAATGTGTGTTCTTCATTATATTAATGGCGTGAATTCTAGGACTAGACAGCTAATTGTTGTGCCTATTAGTACTAGAGAACCCAAGCGAAATGTGAACCAATCTATTGCAACATCCCATAAGAAAACAGTTGCCACATAATCCACTGTCAAAAACCTAGAAGCATAATTAGGAAGCTATATGAGCAAGTCAGTAAGACATGCAGTTGGTGGTACCCTAAGTTTACACCATCCGAATACAAATGGAAACCTAAGTCCCCAATAGGAAATGTCAACGCAAATGTTAGTATGCCTCTAGGAAATACATCTAGAACTGCTAATATTTTGGAACCTATGACCCCTAGGTGTTTCACTCTGTCCAATACTATATTGTCTTCTAATTCTTTTGCAAGTCATAGAGATAATTCTATTCATCGTCGACTCTGGGTGCTCAAAGCACATGACGGTAAATCTCAAGCTTCTAAGTAATTTTGTAGAGAAATTTATGGGTACGATGAAGTTTGGAAATGATCAAATTGCACTGATTCTTGGTTATGGAGATTTGGTTTAAGGAACTATAACTATCAAAAGGGTTTATTACGTCGAAGGGCTGAATCACAATTTATTCTCCATTGGTTAATTCTGTGATGCGGATTTGGAAGTTGCTTTTCGGAAGTCTACATGTTACATCCGTGATTTGAAGGGAAATGATCTACTCACAGGCTCTTGTGGCACGGATCTGTATTTCATCACTCTTCAAGACACATCCACTCCCCAACCAATTGCTTAATGGATAAAGCTACATCTCATAAGCAGGTTAAGGCATCGTACGTCTTTGCATCTTAAACTTCGACACCATCAACTTGCTTTCGAAGAATGATATTGTGACTGGCCTTCCAAAGTTAAAATTCATCACAGATCATCTTTGTTCTTCTTGTGAGTTGGGGAAAGCCAAACGAAAGTCTTTTCAAACAAAGACTACCCCGAGCTCCAAAAGACGGTTACAACTTGTTGATAAAAATATAATGCCTAAAAACATTACTAATATTTTTTCACATCTTTACGTTTTGATAATCACAAAATATAAAAATGTTCAACGTAAAATTAAACGTAAACAAGTAATTAGTAGTAAATTCTCATTTCAACAAATACATCACTTAAAGGTATGAATAAATAAATGCTTAATGCATTTTATGATCAAAAGAAATTTTTATTCAACCTCACACTTTTATAAAATGTTGTAAACATTTTATAACAATACAAAACATTTTCTACAAATAAAAGAAATATTTAATTCAAAATAAACATTTTGAAAATTTCAAATTTTCGGACCTAAAACGGCTAGAAAAGCTCCAGAAAATCCCCCTACACAAAAGACAAACTGGGGAAGCCCTAGTCTTGGGCGGCCCTCCTTAAATACACGGCCGACCCCCTTAAAATTAAGGGGTCTGCCCACCTATTTAAGGGGACCGCCCCTAGGTAAACGCTCCCCCAGTTTGTCCTATAAATACTAAACATTTTCCTATAATTTTCTCACCTTTTGCACTCATTCTTTCGGTACTAAAACAACCCACACATCTAATCAAATTTTTTTGATCATTTAATCAATAAACTTTGTTTCTAAGTGATCCAAGCTTAATTCTTCAAGTGCAAGAGAAGAATACTTCCATCCTCAAGTGAAGAAGTATTACACCTTTGTGTTTGTTGCAATCTTATTGCATCCATATCATAACTTGTAATCTTGTTTGTAATATATATGATTTATGTGTATAGCTAGATCTTGGCGATCTTTGTAAGTATAGATAGATCGTGGTGATCTTACCAAGTAGTGTTAGTTAGTTGTGGTATAAGTAGTGTGGTGAAGTAAAGTCGTGAAATTGTGAGAAAGTCTTGAAGTTGTGAAGAAGTTGTGAAGTTGTGAAGTCGTGAACTTGTGTTGTGATAGATTGGTTTTAGCTAAGATTAGAACTCGACATTTAGCTTTGTGTCGTAAATCGATGTAAGCAACGTTGTGTATGGTTTTCTCCGCCATAAGGGAGCTTGTTGACATAGTGAAGAAAACTCTCGAGTTAGGTGCTCGGGGAGTGGAGTAGGGAGAAGAGGTGCTTCGTTACCGAACCACTATAAATCCTCGTGTTGTGGTTTAATTGTTCTTACTCTTATCTCTTGTCTTACATTATCTCCTCATACTATCATATCAATTGTTTAGATAAATATATTGTTCATATTGTGCAAGTGTTGAGTTCACATAAATTCAAATCTAGAACTTTTAACCTTTAATTAAAAAAGCGGTAAACTATTCAACCCCCCTCTAGTTTTCACAATTGGTATCAGAGCCACGCTAAACAAGATTTTTAAAATAAATTGTATTTTAAAACTTGAAATCGATCATATGGGAAATCGAAAAAATATTTAGAAGGGCAATCTATGCAAAGATCACCACTATTTGAAAGTGATGGATTTATTTATTGGAAAAATAAATTTGAAACTTATGTGAAGTCAAAAGATCTAGATCTTTGTCATGTTATCACCGATGGTGATTTTCCTCCTATTCAAAATAATCCCGAAACTAAAAATGATGAAGGTGTACCTTTTCATAAACAAAATGATGATCTTAAAAAAAATTGCAAAAAATAATGAATAGCTAAAATGGAAATTTAATAATGCTTTGCCACATAAGAATACGAAAGAATTTTTAGTGTCAAACCGCAAAAGAAATTTGGGATACTTTGCTAATCACACATCAAGATAATAATCAAGTCAAAGCTAACAAAATAGATCTTCTTGTTTAACAATATGAACAATTTACGATTCTGAAAGAGGAATTAATAGATCATGCCTTTGCTAAATTTAACACTATTATTACTAGTCTAAAAGCATTTGATGAAGGTTTTACTAGCAAGAATTATGTTAGGAAATTTCTTAGGGCATTACATCCAAAATGGCACGCGAAGGTCACGGCGATTGAAGAATCAAAGAATCTAACAACCTTACCTCTTGACGAACTTTAATGAAACTTGAAAGATCGATGAAGAGAAATAAAGAAAAGACTTGAAACGGTCAAAGGCAAGAAAGAACAAAGTAGATCTCTTGCATTAAAGGTGAAAAAGGAAGTTAGTGATGAAGATAGCTCAAGCTTCGATAGTGAAGACGAAGAGTATGCTATGGCCGTAAAAGAATTCAAGAAATTCTTTAAGAGACGAGGAAGATTTGTAAGACAACCACGAGGCGATAGAAAAATATTCCAAAGAAGTAGAATGATGGTTATGAAAAAAGTAAAAAATGTTTTTATTATGTGGTGATCCAAATCACCTCATTGGAGAATGTTCAAAGCCGCTAAAGAACAACGATCAAAGAGCATTTATTGGAGGAGCATGGAGTGACAATAGAGAAGATGAAGTAGGAAAGACTAAAGATGAAACTTTCCTTGTAGCTCAAGCGCCCGATGAAATATGCTTAGGAGTAAACTTGGAACCCGATGAGTGGATTAAAGATAGTGGATGCTCAAAACACATTACATCGAAAAGTTGTTCCACTTCGATACAAAGCATACAACAGTGGAAACATAATCTTCGGGAGTAACCTGCGCGGTAAATCATAGGCAAATGAATGATTCTCAAGACTCCCTAATAATTGAAAAAGTTGAAGCACGTAGATATCTTACAATAAACTTGCATAGTGAAGTCAAATAAGTTATAACAAATGCAAAGTAATAATTACCGAACACGATATCAAATAACAACGACGAAAAAGTATAGGAAATAGAAATTACGAAAAGAGGAATATATGTAATTAAACTAGGAAATAAACCGAAGATAAAATATACCTTGCAACATTATACCAAAACTCCACACATGGCATAGGGGAGATTAGTGTCACGCTAAAGCCAATTTATTCAATCATTAGCATCTAGAATTAAGTTAGAAAACCTACCCAAACTAAAATACGACTGCCATTTTTTGAGATTGCTTGCAAAATAGAAAACAAGCTCATACAAGTCCCAAGGCTAAAAATATAGTTTCAACAACTAGATGCCTAGAACTACTTCACATGGATTTGTTTGGCCCTTCCGCCATACGAAGCTATGGAGGAAATCGTTATACCTTAGTAATCGTAGATACTATTCTCGATTCACATAGGACTAGATTTTTTTAGCAAATAAAATCCGAGGCCTTCGAAAAATTCAAAGTATTTAGCAAAATGATCCAAACAAATTAGGATGTTCCATTGTATCAATTAGAACGGATCATGGTCGGGAATTTGATAATGAAGTACAATTCGGAAACTATTGTGATTTAAATGGGATATCTCACAATTTTTCCGCTCCTCGTACTCCACAATCAAATGGGGTAGTAGAAAGGAAAAATCGCACTAATAAGAAATGAATTATAACCATGGTTAAACAACAATACATCACAAAAATTTTGGTGTAATGCGGTCGATACATCAACCTATATAATTAATAGAGTTTCCATTAGACGTATTTTAGGAAAAACTCCATACGAGTTGTTAAGAGGTAGGAAACCAAACCTTAACTATTTTAGAGTATTCGGAAGTAAATGCTTTGTTCTTAATACAAAGGATTACCTCACCAAGTTTGACCCTAAGTCATACGAAGGTGTTTTCCTAGGATATTCGCAAAATAGTAAAGCTTACATAATACTTAACAAACAAACAATGAAAGTTGAAGATCCCGTTGAATGTAACTTTGATGAAACTTCTCCGCCGCCTAAAACAACACCATGGAGAAGATACGAGCTAGTCAAGAAGAAGCTATTGTGGGTTAGTAAAACAAAACCATAGGCAAATAATCTTGAAACATTTCATTAGAAAATAATCAAATTGTAAATATTAAAGAATCTAAAACTCATCCCCTAGAAAACGTTATTGGTAATCTAAATCAAAGAACTCTTAGGTCGCAAGCTCAAGACAAAAGCAATTTCTTTTGCTTTATTTCGACAATAGAACCTAAAAATATAAATGAGGCATTAAAAGATGAAAATTGGGTAATGGCCATGCAAGAGGAACTAAACCAATTCAAAACAAATGATGTTTGGGAACTAGTCCCAAATCCCATGGATATGACCATTATAGGAACAAAATGGGTATATAGAAATAAACTCGATGAAAATGGCGTCGTAACTAGAAACAAAGCTAGGTTAGTCGCCCAATGATATAATCAACAAGAAGGAATTGATTACGACGAAACATATGCACCCGTAGCTAGACTAGAGTCCATAAGAATACTTTTAGCTTATGCTTGCGCACTAGACTTTAAGTTATACCAAATGGATGTGAAGAGTGCATTCCTTAACGGTTTTATCAATGAGGAGGTTTATGTGGCACAACCTCCGGGATTCATTGACTTCTCAAAACCTAATTATGTCTACAAACTTAAGAAAACTCTTTATGGTCTAAAACAAGCCCTAAACGCTTGGTATGATCGATTAAAATCCTTTCTTATTAAACATAATTAATCCATGGGAATGGTAGATAACATACTATTCACTAAAAAGAAAGACTCCAATCTCATTATTGTCCAAATATATGTTGATGACATTATATTCGGATCAACTTATCAAGAAATGTATGATGACTTTGCCAAGTTCATGCATGATGAGTTTGAAATGAGTATGATGGGGGAACTAAATTTCTTCTTAGGATTACAAATAAAAACAATTATGATGGATGGATAATTTTTTAATCACTCAAAATATATTAAGATATGCTTAAGAAATTTTGGAACTAGAAAGAGCTTAAGCCAATAAAGACCCCTATGTCTACAAACCAAACTCACGAAAGACGAAGAAGGTGAGTTCGTAGATAAATACGCAAATATAGAGCAATTGAATAGGTAGTTTATTATACTTAACGGCAAGTAGACCCGATATCATGTTTAGTGTTTGCCTTTGTGCCCGCTTTCAAGAGGATCCTAAAACCTCTCACCTAGAAGCGGTTAAACGTATCTTCCGATACATTAAAGGCACTACGCATTTAGGATTATGGTATCCTAAGGGATCCGGCATAGAAACAATAGTATATGCGGATTCGGATCATGCGGGAGATTACGTGGATCGCAAGAGCACTAGTGGTGTTTGCACGTTTATGGGATGTTGTCTAACATCGTGGTTTTTAAAGAAGCAAACCGCTCTTGCCATCTCCACAACCGAAGCGGAATACGTAAGCGCCGGAAAGGCATGTCAACAAGCTCTATGGATGAAGCAAGCTCTCATAGACTGACGGGCGTTCAGGTTAGACGATATTCCAAAATGTCTGAAAAAAAGGGGCTATAGACTTAAGTAAGAATCCCGTTCAACACTCACGAACAAAACACATTGTGATTCATCAATCACTTCCATCGCGAAAAATTTTCAAAAAGGATAATATATCATGAAAGGTCACATCGAAAGACAACATAGCCGATACCTAACTAAACCTCTTAAACGTAGCCATTTAACTGACATACGTCTAGGCCTAGGATGAATGAAACAAATCGATTAAGTTTTCGGTGCAATACAAAAAGAAATCATTGTTTGACAAAAATCCTGAGAAATTTTTTCAAACAGATGGCGGCCCCTTAATTCATAAAGGGCGGCCCCCTTAATTTTAAGGGGTACAGTCCCGACTTTAAGGGACCACCTCCTGACAAATGTTTTTTCATTTCTTTTTCTGAGTCTAGCTTCTATTTCACACAAAAACACAAGATTGGGAAAAGTTATAACAAACTTCTATTAAGTTCTTCCTATCCAATGCATATCGTATTATACATTATATAACATAATCCCTAATACTAATATTATCTAAAAAGTCTCTTCTCACACTAGGAGCACATAAAAATCAAGTTTCATATATTGTTAAGATATGCTAAAAAAATTTTCACATATGCATAATGATTGCCTTACTTTTATGAAAAGTATATAATCTAATATATATTTTTCGACAATCTTGGGCTGAACAAATTAAACAAGGAGCATTTGGATTATTTCTTAGGTTTTGCATGTCTTAGTGTTGAAATAATTTCTACTCCACATTTGTCGCATTTAGGCACACACTAGTACTTGCACATAAGTTTAGTTCATTCTTAACTTAGCCCTCTTGACAAGAAAAATTCTTTGTGCATCATATCTTGTTACTATTTTATATATGTTCTTCATTTTTTTGTTCTCAATTCATATATGAGTATATGCTAAAATTATGTGAAATAGTTTTGTCCTACATCTTGTCATATATATATATATATATATAGAATGTTGAATGCTTAAATGTTATGTGCTAAAAACCTTAATTGCCATAAAAGGATGGACTTGCTGCAAACTAACCACCAAAACAGAAACCCTCACACAAAATTTTAAGAAAAATCGAATTTTGGGAAATCTGGGAAATCCCAATAGGCGGCCCCCTTAATTCATAAAGGGTGCCCCCCTTAATTTTAAGGGGACCAACCCTTAATTAAGGGGATCGACCTAGGAAAACATGGGAAAAACAGTATTTTTCTTTTCTTTTTAACCAAACACCCTCTAGACTTAGCTACTGTTTCCCTAAATTCACAAACATTTCTTGGATTTAATCCTTTGAATGTTCATTTGTCCAAATTTAAACTTTTCCTCCACTATAAATACATCCTCATTCATAATCATCACAATCATCCCCACTAATGACATCTCCTAACAAACCCACATCCAAACCATCAAGGGTTGCCAAAATGAGTGTGAAACCCATTTGGAGAAAGAAACCAAACCTTTGCAACACATCAAATGTGCTCAATACAACTTCACCAATACCAAAACCACTCACTCCTTATCATGAACCATCTCAAGAAAACAATTACCCTAATCAAGCATTACTAAATCCTTACATTAAGGACACTCCCACATCACCACAAGTTGTCTCACATCCTCCACTTCCTATCTCACCCATCAACTCACATATTGCTCACACTCAAGCTCCACCTCAAAGTAACAACCAAACTCAACACACACCACCTCTATCTCCAAGTAGAGAAAGCCTAGTTGATGACATTAATCAACTACAAGACCTATCTATCCTCTTAGCCATGCATCTCACTCAACAACAAAACAACATTCTCTCAACAACCTAACTCTCAAACACCACACACCCTCAACATCAACCAAGTTGAAACCCATGTTGGGTATTGCCCTTGTTGCATCTTTATCCAAAAATAATTCCTTGATTTAAGTGAGGATATCAATTGGATTGAATTCCTCCTCACTCGACCTCATCCACCACCTAGAGTTCAAATAGATTACCCTTCCACAACCGTCTCCGCTCCAAACTCTCCAACTAAGTAATCTCGTAATATGCCTTCAAATATTCGTCAAATTCTTTTGTATCGCAAGCAAGTCAAAATCCTTCTATGGCTATTATAGGGATTGTTCTATATGTATTAATATGACGTCTAACAATTTGTTTTTCTATTTATGTATGCTTGTGTGTTATTCACACACATTGTCTTGAATGAATGAAGTATTTTTTTTGCTTTGATGTTTGCTTGCACTTGTCATATTTTTCCTTCCTTCTTGTTACATGTTAGAAATATTTGTATTGTTCTAACTCGTTTTTGTAGCCAAGAAACCATAGCTCGATTCCTTGGTGCGCCACTGACGAGGGGACACACATCATACTCAACTAGAAGGTGTTGGAACACCCTTTTGATGCCACAGCTTGAAATGAAAGAACAAGAGCACATGTGAAGTTTTTCTTAATAAAAAAATTGAAGATATTTGTTGTAGAAGGTGTGTAAGCTACTTAGGAAGGTAAGTTGTTTAGTCATAAGGTGCTTGTTTGCAAGAAAAGTTCTAAAATGGGTCAAATTGCAAGAAAGGTGTATACGGGTTTAAGTAGGGCACGAATTGTGTTTCTATGCTTGGATTTTGTATACATTTGATTAAGAATGATAGGTTACTGATCCTAAGACTTATATTAAGGATTATAATCAAAAGTTGATAGGTGGTTTGGGTTAAAATGGGTAGAAAATGAGTAAATGGGTCAAAAGTTCCAATTAGGGCACAATTAGGGTTTCTTGAATTTGATTTGCATTTTATAAACATTACAAAATATTTTCTACAATTAATAGAAATGTTTTATTCAAAATAAACATTTTGAAATTCAAATTTTCAAACCTAAAACAGCTAGAAAAGCTCCAAAAAATTCCCCCTACACAAAAGACAAACTGGGGAAACCACAGTCTAGGGCGGCCCCCTTAAAATTAAGGGGACCGACCACCTATTTAAGGGGACCGACCCTAGGTAGACGCTCCCCCAGTTTGTCCTATAAATACTTGACTTTTCCTCACAATTTTTTCACCTTTTGCACTCATTCTTTCTGTTCTAAAACAGCCCACACATCTCATCAAAATCCTTTGATCATTTAATCATAAAGCTTTGTTTCCAAGTGATCCAAGCTCAATTCCTCAAGTGCAAGAGAAGAATACTTCCATCCTCAAGTGAAGAAGTATTACACCTTTGTGTGTTGTTGCAATCTTATTGCATCCATATCATAACATGTAAATCTTTTATATATCTTGTATTTATGTGTAGTAGCTAGATCTTGGCGATCTTTGTAAGTATAGTTAGATCGTGGTGATCTTACCAAGTAGTGTTAGATAGTTGTGATATAAGTAGTGTGGTGAAGTAAAGTCTTGAAGTTGTGAAGAAGTCATGAAGTTGTGAAGTCGTGAACAAGTAGTGAAGTCGTGTTGTGATAGATTGGTTCTAGCTAAGATTAGAACTCGACATTTAGCTTTGTGTCGTAAATCGGTGTAAGCAACGTTGTGTACGGTTTTCTCTGCCATAAGGGAGCTTGTTGACATAGTGAAGAAAACTCTCGAGTTAGGTGCTCGAGGAGTGGAGTAGGGCGAAGAGGTGCTTCGTTACCGAACCACTATAAATCCTCGCGTTGTGGTTTGATTGTTCTTACTCTTATCTCTTGTCTTACATTATCTCCTCATACTATCATATCAATTGTTTAGATAAATATATTGTTCATATTGTGCAAGTGTTGAGTTCACATAAATTCAAATCTAGAATTTTTTACAAACACTTCAAAACCTTTAATTAAAAAGCGGTAAACTATTCAACCCCCCTTCTAGTTTTCCACAATTGGTATCAAGAGCCACGCTAAACAAGATTTTTAAAATAAATTGTATTTTAAAACTTGAATCGATCTATGGAATCGGAAAAATATTTAGAAGGGCAATCTATGCAAAGACCACCACTATTTGAAAGTGATGGATTTATTTATTGGAAAAATAAATTTGAAACTTATGTGAAGTCAAAAGATCTAGATCTTTGGCATGTTATTACCGATGGTGATTTTCCTCCTATTCAAAATAATCCCGAAACTAAAAAGGATGAAGTTGTACCTTTTCATTAACAAAACGATGATCTTTGATATTTGCTTAATTGTATATTAAATTACTCGGGATTTTGCCTAATAAAAGCCATAAAAATGCCAAAAGAATAGAAAATGTGTGCTTTTGTGTCCAATTGTGCAGGAAAGG
>BQNB010086709.1:6774-20293 GCA_026074375.1 Tanacetum coccineum | reverse complement strand
CCGGAAAACCTGTCAAGAAGGTTCTTTTAATGAATCTATCTGATCACAGGTGCAGTATTCATACTGTAATCATTGATCCTCACGGAATCAGAGGTTAATGTAACCGACCAGATTAAGTATCGTCTATACTCGGTCCCTTCAAAATATAAAACCTTTGTGTGTTCACAAAATGTTTTTCGAGAACACATTAAGTAGATTTTACATAACAAAATATTTTTATTGGTGTCTAAATTGTTCTATCATAGTGAATGACGATTCAAAGTATCCGATGCAAGACATGCTCGTATCCTTACTCACATATCTGAAGAAATTAAGAAAGTTTACATACAAAGCTTCCACACAATCTCTGAAAATCAATATCTTCTTCAAATGCTAAATGTTATGGAGATTAGAAGAAGATACATCATCAAAGCTTTCTAGATTCCAACAGATATGAGCATGTGAGACTAAAGATCAGCGTATGGCAAAGTCAAAGTGAAAGAAGATCACAAAGTAATTCAGAGAAGTAAAGCTTAAACAAGTCAAAGATCAAGATCAAGTCATCACATCAAGTTCTGAAGATCATGATCAAGGTGTTAAAGATTGAATTACCAAAGCACAACAAGTGAAGTACCCCATCAACAACGAGCTAAAGAGACAAGCACGAGTGAGCTAACTTCTCATGACCTCATCTAGGGGGAGATTGTTAGGATCACATAAATGGACCCGAACAAAGAAGCTTCGGTCACTCGAAGATACAAGACAAAAGTCTAGCTCGTTTAAGCGTGTAATATTAATGTAATTGGGCATTTATTGAAAAAGCCCATCAAAGCCCAAAGGCCTCATTGTAAGGCTATATAAAGCCATTCTTTTCTTCATTTTTAGGTTAGCTACTTCATTTTATTTTCATCTTTTAGGGATTGTAGCCACTATTATTTCTTTCAATCAAAAGTTCTTAATGTTTAATCTTTTGTGCCATTGATCTTGTGCTTAATCCATGGAATGATCTAGGGATCCTACAATTGGTATCAAGAGCCAAAAGTGATTGTTTGATTTATTTTTTTTGTTTTGATCGAATTAAAAAAAAAAGGGGGTGTTCGATTGGTTTTTTTTGTGTGTTTGTTCGAAAGAAATAACAAAAAAACAAAGATACGTGGTTTGTTGTGTTTTGGGTTCGAAGTGGATTAGAAAAATAAGCTAGAAGTGTTGCGTTTTTCGTTAGTCTTCATATTGCGTTTTGAACATATTCATGTTGCGTTTTGAGGATCTTCATGTTGCGTTTTGAGGATTTTCATGTTGCGTTTTGAGCTTACAGGTTGCGTTTTAAAGAAATCTATTGCGTTTTGGCTAAAACGCTACGCTGCCAAAATTTCTTAAGCATTGCGTTTTGAGAAAACTTTCATTGCGTTTTGAGAAAACTTTCATTGCGTTTTGAGGAAGATGTCACTGCGTTTTGACTTCAAGTGTCATTGCGTTTTGAGAAAACTTTCATTGCGTTTTGAGAAAAAGCCTCCTTCCCTCACCTATAAATACCCCTCTAATCTTCATTAGAGGGTGATGCACTTGTAACAAACTCTTCTAATTTTCCCTCTCTTTTATATCATTTGATTTCAAATACTTGTCCTTCTCTACTATTCTCTCTATGCATTCATGTTCGATATGATTGATTCAAGATTCATGTGACCTATCAAGTCGTATCAATCGCCGATAGAGAAGTAGAGTGTTCAATTTGTGAGTTTTTTTCACGTCCGAGAAGCGTACAAAGATGTTCGGAGAATTCGGTTGAAGATTTCGAGCTTTCGAGATCGATTTTGACAGCAAATTTGAGTATTTGGGAGTATCGAGTGTAGTTTTATCTCGTTAGCAGTTCTCGGAAGTGGTATTCGTATTCTCGGAAGAAGTTTAGCATTCTCGAAAGTGTTATTCTTGTTTATTAGCAGATTCAGTAGTAATAGTTGTGTAATTTCGATAAGAAATTTTGTAAAAGATATATACGATCTTTCGGTTCTATCGAAAATCGTATATTAGGAGCTTAGTTTCAAACTCGATTTTATCGAGTTTTATGAGTTTCACATTTTCGGTTTTATCGAATTTGTGAAATAAGGTTTTGCTACGTTATATCTTAGAAATAAGCTTTCAAAGTCATAACATACATCCAATTCATGGTTTTATCGTGAATTGAAGTGTTGAAAAACAAAATTTCTAAAATTTTAAAAATTCGGACACCAAATTCGGTTTTATCAAATTTGAAGTTGAAGGACTTTTGGATTATCTAGTCATCATAAATTTCGGTTTTATCGAATTTGTGGTTATTAATAATCCATAATTGTTGAATTTTTCAAAATTTGGACCTACCGAGTTTGTAGCTAAATCGAGTTTTAGGTTTACATAGTTTGAATTTCCGAGTTTAATAAGTTTGTAGATTACCAAGTTTGTGTACTGTTCAAGAAGTGTATCGAGTTTTAGACTACTTGATTATCCGAGAACAGTGTTGTCCGAATTTGACAACTGTTACCGAGTTTGATAATATTCTCACAAATATCACTCATTTTCGTCTACAAAGATCCAATCTTTGAATCTTAAGACATGTCGACATCCAAAACATACCAATAATCCCTTGTTGATGCCGGTTTTGAGAATAGGCCTCCCATGCTTGAAAGGGGTAGTTATATACCATGTGCAAGTAGATTCAGACGATATCTAAACTGGAAGAGAGACAACCGCAAGTGGCTTCTCAAAGCACTTGATGAAGACCCTTATGAGTTTAAGAATTTCGTTCCTAAAGGCTCGACAATACCACGATTGCAAACTGTAGAGGATCTTGAAGGTGATGACTTATTGCTCTATGATGCTGAAATGGAAGTCATGAATATGATTCTACTTTCTATTCCTAATGAGATTTACAATTATGTGAACGCTTGCACTTCGGCCAAGGATATGTGGAAACGAGTTGAAAGATTGATAAGGGGAACTATACAAAACAAAGTTGACAGAAAAATGCATTTTACGAACGAAATTGATCAATTTGTTGCTGAACCAGGGGAAACACTTGTTTCTATCTACAACCGTTTTGCTCAGCTAATGAATGATTTGGAACGAAATAACATGAACTTTCCAACTGTTACAATTAACACAAAGTTTCTGAATAGTTTGCAACCGGAATGGTTGAAATATGTTACTCAAGTTCGTCTTGCTAAACAATTGACAGTGGATTCGTTCGATGATCTTTTTGATTATCTTCTTCAGCAATATGAGAAACTGGTTAATGCAACAAGAGCAAAGAATTATGAAAAGTTCTCATGACCCTAGGCTCTATAGCACACATTAATAAACACGGTTTCATCATTAGACAAACAACATCTTATACTGTAACACATCCAGTCAAACGTCTGTGGTTGATTTATGATCGAGAGTACCAGTAGGATGATGTTCACAACAATATCTAAAGATCAACTATCTCTACGATGTTTACTACTTGCAAAAGCATTACTCAAAAATTTCTCTAAATGCCAACAAATAAGCGTCTTTGATGCTTCATCTAACCCAAAAAAATCAAGCAAGCATTCAAGGAGACAGGGTGAATATTCAAAGCAGGAATATCTGCAATAATAGAAGAATAGCAGACGGCCTATTTTCAAGAGGAAGTTGTTGAGTGAATGAATGCTCCGAATGAGACTAGGAAATGTTCAAAGGACGCAATCGCCAACCATCTTCAGGCAAGACTTTCAGCAGTTCAATGCTACAAACAGCAGTGGAAAAGGACATTAAGCTAGAATAGTCCAAACCAGGGTTCTTGACTACAAAGTATTTCACGGAGCAAATGTTGTGGGCAAACCAGGATGAAGCTGGGCGTATATTTCTTACTGATGAGCAGAATATTTTCTCTTTGCTGACGCATCAAGGATGGAGAAATTGAAAAACCTCAGATGCAAACAATGCATAAGGCCAGAATTCAACCAGCCTATCTACTTCTGATGAATGGGCCAAGTCTATGGTAAATTTTAGGATTACACCCAAATCGCCTTTACATGTTGCTTATTAACTAACTACACTGGTTAGTTAAACCCGTATACACCCTTTGTTTACTCTCACTTTAAGAGTAAGATACCCCTAGAACAACCCGTAGAGCCAATCCTTTAGGAACTACAACAATTGTAACACCCCAAAAATTGTGTCGCAGCGGAAGTACGTCCGGGGGGTACCTTCATAATACACAGCGCTAGATACAAGAGAACGACCCCTAAATGTTTCGTTTGAAAAGTGATCTCGTTGATTTCCTTGAAATTGATATAATGTTTGTCCCATAATTGCATCACAATGAAAAGCTTGAAATTAACACAACGAGATTTGATCACTTGTATGTATGTAGAAATCCATGAATGAAATCTTGTCAGTTTAGACTCCAATGCACATCAAATAATCCAAGCATCTAATTCACCTGAGAAAAACATGCTTAAAAAGTGTCAACATTAAAGTTGGTGAGTTCATAGATTTGTTTAAGTATAAATGCTGAACCAAAGTTCTGTCAAGTGTGTATGACCATTTAAAATCCTTAAATGTCCTTCCAAAATGTATGTATGATTTTTAGAAATCAAATAATTGTAAAGTATGCATGACCATTTAAATCCCCAAATAGTCACAAAAATGTACGTATGAACGTTGTACCGCAATTGTTCAAAGCATGTAAGATATTTATATATATATCAGAAAAATGTTTCAAGTATGTATTGCCATTTTATTCAAGGCACAGTAAATATCCATGTGAGTATAAAACAATGATTACGATTACTCTAAGCTCATGAAACTGATGCGCTAACAGAAATAATAGCCATGTGCTTACACCGGATGTCCCCACCTGGACACCCTCAGCATTGAATTACTTTACATGTGCCTACACCGGATGCCCCCGCCTGGACACCCTCAGCATTGAATTATTTTACGTGTGCCTACACCGGATGCCCCCACCTGGACACCCTCAGCATTGAATTACTTTACGTGTGCCTACACCGGATGCCCCCACCTGGACACCCTCAGCATTGAATCACTTTATAACATACACCCTGAGCTAATCCGTAATCATAAAAGTATAGTATGTGTTTACGTTCAAAAACTAAACCAAGTATTGTATTTCCTCGCGAGATGTATAAATGAGTATATAAACCAAACAGGTAATCAACCATATAAATGCATTTGTAAACAAGCATGTTCTCACCCCAAAATATATGTAAAACGAGTAAAAACAGGGGAGCTATAAACTCACCTCGATGTTGAAGAACGATTGACAGATAGGCATCTAATATGCACAACACAACGGAAGACGAAGCGGCTTGACCGAGAAGTTGCAACTAATCTTATCGGCTAATACCCACTAGCCTAGGATAACGTATTTGGATTTCCCGATGAATGGTTACGTCAACGCGACACGTTGATAAAGATTTAGATTTCCAAGTGGTAATAGTTTGGTGGTTGGTTAAATAAAATAAATCGAAAGTAACGCAAAGTATGTAATATATCCCGTATATATTACATATGAAAAATGAACAAGTATATAATTCGTATCGTGAATTATATAATAAAGACAAACAATCCAAAGATTAATGTGAAATGTATAATACTTTGCAAGTATTATATAATAAGTGTGAGCAACTAATTAAACCAATTAGTTTGATCCGTTTCTGAAATCACCGTTTAACTAAATAAAAAGTTCTTATGTAAACGTAATCGTACGTTTTAAGATTACCAATTAAATTAAACGATATATGTAAAGCTTTTACAATAATTATTATGTTATCTTCTAGCTGAAAATTATAAAATATAAAATAATATTTTATAAACTTATATTTCCTTTCCTCGACGGGTCGTGGCTAAAATTGTTGTCTCATTTGTAAAAGTAAAGTTTTCGTTTGTGGTCGGATTATCGTATAGTTATATTTTAATATATTTTTAAAATATAACTTAGATTCTTTTACCGGGTTTAAAATAATAAAAGTTTTAGTAAAACATTACTAAGTATAGAAATTTTATATAAATTTCGTCATGACTTTTCCGTTTCTAAAACGATTCCTATATTTGTAAAATCTCAACGCTTTCCCTTAATCAATATGTGTTGCAATTATTAGCTTGTTAATATTTCAAGCACCCGCGTGTTTTAAATATAATATTTATTTGTTATCATATCTAAACTAAACCAAATAATAAACATCATATTTATTTAACCAATTTAAACCACCAATATATATCCGGTTTATAATTTATATATCTCGTGTTATTTTTATTAGTCAAGTGTATAAACCAACGAACCCTTGATGATCTTTGTGCAAAACTAAACGAACCCGCTTGGCAAATCTGCTAAACCAAACAAACACCCCCTTATGTTGTTTTCTGCCCAACCAAACGCCCATTGTGGGCTGTTAAACCCACAACCAAACGCCCCTTGTGGGCTGTTTTTAATACCAAACGCACCCTTGGTCGTTTTACAAAACCAAATGCACCTCACTGGTGCAAACTATGGAACCAACGCACCCTAATCGGGGCTGAATCGAACAAACAAACGCACCCTAGTTGTTTTTCGACAAAACCAACGCACCCTAATCTTTGATAAACCACAACGCACCCTATTTGGGTCATGAACCCAACGCACCCTATGCGGTGCTAAACGAAGAAACAAGCACACCCCTACGGTGGATGTTTTTATAGCCGATCCAAACCACCCTCGTGGTGGTTTTCACCACAAAACAAACACGTCCTTCGTGGCTGTTACAATACCAAACGCACCCTCGGTGGTGGTTGTTCATGAAACCAAACGCACCCTATGGTGCTGTAGGGTTTTTAATAAAAACAAACGCACCCTTTATGGGTGGTTGGCATCCAAACGCACCCTAGGGGTGGCTGAACAGCCAAACCAACGCACCCTTGGCGGTGAAAAAAACACAAACCGAACCGCACCCTCTTCGGTGTTATGAACCCACAAACCAAACGCCCCTTTTTCTGTTACTAAAAACACACCCTATATTGTTATTGTTGTGGTGGTGGTGCGGCTGTGGTGATGTCGGTGGAGTGGAGGTGGTGTTGTGGTATGGTGCACCGGCTGGAGTGGTGTTGGTTATGGCGATGATGGTGACGTGAGGATGATGATGATGATTGATGAGGTAGCGGGGTGGTGGGGGATGGCAATGGTATGGAAGTGGCGTGAGTGGGTGGTGGGTCGACGTCGGCGCGTGGAGGGCGCGTGGTTGGGTGATCGAATAGATCGTGCTATGGGGAGTGTTTTCAAAAACTAACCGGAAAAACTCGCGAAAAAGTTTCCGGCGCGGCGCGACGGGTGGTGGCCGAGAGGTTGGCCGGATCGGCGGCTGAGATTGGAGAGAGTGAGAGGGGAGTGATGTGTGTTGTGTTTTATGTTTATAAAATGAAAAAATATTATAACTTTTATATATATATATAAAAGTTAAATTACAAAGCGTAGGGTGTGTGATAGTATATGGTTTATTGTGTAAATGTTTCACAGGGACCAAACGTGTAATTTTCGTTAAATAACGGTTTGGGACTCGTTTGAGCGACTAAATGGATGATTCAAAATACGAAACTTGCGCCATTGTTTTCCAAATCATTTTTCCGATAAAAATGAGTATTTACTTGATAGTATTTCATAAATATTTTTATACATTTATAAAAATATTTGTTATTTATTTGGTGACTCGGTTAAAATAAAAACGAATTTTTAACTTGGATATTCGCGTTATCAATAACGATTAAATAAATAAAATATTAAATGATTTTATTTAATTTTTTTTTATTAAGTGTATAGTTATAATTAAAAATAAATTTAATTATTTGTGTGTGTCGGTACCCGTTGTGTGTAGTTTTCAAAACTTTACGAGGTTGTTTTAGCCCTTTTCTGCTTGTTTTCAAGTCTCGGGTAAAACTAAAAAGTTGTTTAAAATATCGTTTTACATCAAATTGCTTTAGTGTCCTAATCGTGAAAACGTGATTTAGTAGTTCGTTTATGATAAATCAACTATGAATTAATATATATCCTTTTTCGTTTTTGAATCAAATAAGTTAAAAATAACTTTGTACTCGAGGAGTGTAATAAAAAATACGATTTATTATTGAAATATGTTCCGAAAATTTTACCAGTTATGCGGTAATCGTTTTTATGTGACAATAAAAGACCAAAAGTCAAAAGTCAAGTCAGACTCGAAAAGTCCAAGGTTAAAATAGTCCTTTAAAATTTTGAAAATTCCCGGATGTTACATTATCTATCAACATTTCGCTAATTATACTACTACCATCTACATGTGACTCCCAAACTCGTCTTCTGAAATCCAAATGACCGTGTAAATAGTCATCACTAAATTCTACACCAAATCTTAATCTCGTTATTAGGCAAAATTCCTCCTTACCAAATCGTATCTCATGACCATTTATAGTGTACGTAAAAGGAACAGCTTATGTGTCTTCTTTTAAACTCTTTATTTGCCGACAACTCATAAAATGTATTAAAATACAATCCCTTGACTTTCATCTATATCTAACAACCAACCAAAACACGTTTTCCTAAATAATACTTCCCTAGGGGTGTTCCTTATTTTTTCCTAATCACCTTAATCAACAAAAGCTTACTTCTAAGTGTCAAACTCACAGGAGGATCCTAAATTAATAAAAAAACATAATACTATATATTACTACACATATACGTAACAAATAAATAAAAATGATAATGTTATACAAAAAAAACTTACTTTGTAATTCTCCATATTAACTAATGAGAAACTATTATCACCACCACCACACCACCACCGCAAAACCACCACCTCAGCACCACCACCGTAGAACCACCACGGCAGAACCACTACCGCAACACCTCCACGTCAGAACCACAACCGTCGCACCACCACCGCAACACCACCACCGTAGAACCACTACCGCCGCACCACCACAGCAACACAACCACCATCGCAGAAGCACCACCACAGAACCACCAACACAACAACTTCACCACTTTTCTTCTTCTACTTCTTCTCTACTCCACAATATCGCTCCAAACTTAACTATACAAAAAAAAATTATTACCGGCGAACATAAATAATAAAATTTAATGTCTAGTCATTCAAGATGTCAAATCTCACTGTAGCTAATTAATGCATTTCGCTCCATAAATGGAGCGATATCAATCAATGCGGTTTGACTATCTGCTAATGTATAAATACTTGTTCCCGAGACATGTGTAAGAGTGACACGTGTATTTCGCTCCAAAAAACTATATATCTCCATACATGGAGCGACATCTAGGGTTAATTTGGATAAGTAGTATATTTTGGCCCTCTGCAAGAGAACCCCATTGAAAATGGGTCTCTGCAGTAATTTTCTATATGAAAACCTCTAACTTTGACTATCTTTTATGATTCAACCAAGAATAAGTATGGAGAATGACTCTTTATTAATTTTCCATTCTCAACCTTTCTTTACTTTTTTTTAATTCAATAGTAGGTATCCCTTCTCGAATCACATATAAACCCAAAAAATCTCCTCCTACCCTTCATTTACTACCTAATTTTCTCTCTCCTAAAAAACACACACACCCACATCTCTAACAAAACCACCACTAGAAATTTAGAACCACCAGCGAAAAAATAACAACCACCGCCGGAACTCCATTCCACCACTATAAATCACCAGAAAATTATAACAAGTCATCGTCGGTTACTGTAAATCACACAAAATCACGGTTGATTTACTGGAAAATCATAAAAAACACAAATCTTTCACCGAAATTCATAAATAGATCACTAGAAATCACACAATCACCGTCGTAAATTGTAAGTAAGATCTATTATTCATTAAAAATGGTTGAAAATTAGTTAATCGATGTTATAGAAGTGCAAAAATAGATCGATCTACAAAAAGATGTTAAATTTGAGAATGAGTTTCAATCAGATCCAAAAGATGAAGTTCCAGATCTAGGAGATGTTGTAGAAGAAATTACAAGTAAAATCACACTTCTGTTGTAGTGTTTTGTTATGAAAAAAGGTAAATCACGTATGATTTGTTCCTTGTTGTTATATACTGAATCAACTAAGACTGTTTTGATATATAAATGGGCAAATCACACGTGATTATGATGTTGTAGTGTTTTGTTATGAGAAAATGTGAATCACATGTGATTTGTGTTATAGACTGAACCAAATTTGAATGGATTTTGATCTATGAAGGAGTAAATCACAAGTGATTCAGTTTTGTTTGGTCAATTTAAAAAAAATCACGTGCGATTTCCATAAATCATGTGTGATTTCCATAAATCACATGTGATTTTGATGCGTAATTTCTTTTAAATAAAAACTACGTCAGGTTTTACATTTATAAAAACCTAACTATCTCGACTATTCATACGCACAAAAGAGCAGTGTATCTTATCGTGTATAGTGTAGTAATCGGTAAGTATGGGTGTCGACCCAAAGAACGGTTTTTATCTTTAATCGTCTAATTGATTTTATTCTTCTACCTAAGAAAGTAGGAAAGAAAGCTTGTTTGAATATTTGAGATTATCGTGGAATTATTGTGGATTGTTTGGCGGTAAGCCTTGCTATGGAAAAGGGAAACGCATAGTGGCAGACAACTAGACAGGACAAACACATTCAATTACTATGATCCTGCGTCTAATCACAACCTTTAAATGGAGGTGTTCCAAGCAACTAATGAGATACGCTTTATTCTAACAGATGGTCACCTTATTAGCTCGCATTCCTTACCAAATATTAAATGCTAAGGGTTCGCCTTATTGGGTCTAGGTCGAACGTCCACAAGTATTGGTCATCCTGCAGACATCATGCGCAAGGTCTTAGGGATCATATAGATCCTAACGCACTCAATCTCATATTAATATTAAGCAGGTTCACAAGGATTTCAAAGTGCACTACATTAATTATAAAAGAAGCAAAAGGACATCAAGATCATAAATAATAATCAAAAGAGATAATTAGATAATTAAATGCCAATAACAAATAATAAAACACAATTAATAACATATCAACAACAAATTAAACCGCAAGATCCGCTAAATCAAAATGACCATTGAATTAAATTGACCATAATAAGTTGAAGTATGATTACAAACTGTGCTAAATTAGTGCTCTCGATCCCCTAGTCAAACGTCATGGCAAACCCCGAAGGGTTTGCCCTATACCCAAGCAAGCAGGCAAGTTGCTCCTCTTTTTCCTTATTTTCTTCTCGTCGGCTTACACCAGGAATAAATTTTTTCATACGAATGAAGTATGAATCCTATTTAAACTAATATTAAACTTTGGACCATGTACGACTTTAGCCCCTGGAGTTTATGGTGCAAAGTAAAACTTTATAGTATTTAGCACAATTTTCGTCCCTGTGATGAGTCATCATTACGGCGTAACGACATCGACCACGTTACACCATAATCTTTCTAACGCAACATTCCGTCTTTTAGTAATAAAATTGGTTACGGCGTAATTATATCGACCCGTTATGCCGTAACCCTTAGTCAGCATAAAACATCTTTAGCAATGATTATTTTACGGCGTAACTCCTGAGGGCCAGTTACGTCGTAATGCTTCGTCAGCATAATTTCTTCATGTCATAATATTTAATTACGGCGTAATCTATTGTGTCAATTACGCCGTAATTTCTTCCGTAATGCGGTTTTTGTCGTATTTTCTTCATTTTGCCGTTTTTCCGCATCTTTTCCGTTCCAATGCCTTTAATTACATGAATTCGAAATATAAACGAATTAAGTACCGAATTCATATAAAAATGATATGAATAAGGCAATAAACTCGGGAATTTGATATATAAAAGTATTAATTATTTGATGTTATCAAATATCCCCCCACTTGACTTTTACTTGCCCTCAAGTAGACCTTTTAAAATAATTCTCAAAAGATAGCTCCCAGGTTATAAAGGAAGATATGAATTTAAAAATCACTTATGCTAGAAAATTATAAACCAAGCACCTAACGAAAGGAAAAACGAATCACACTCATACTCTCACTAATCTATGTGTTTAATTTTTGGTGATCACTCAACTGCTCAGTCATGGCGAGTATTCTATCATAAGCTTGGCAATGATACTAATCTCCACCACTAGAGTCTAGATGCAACTGTTCAAAAAGGCAAATGGGTAGACACACTCACATGTTTACGGGGTGAATCATCCTGCAATCTTTACCAAAAGCGTTACACCAACAAGGGCGACAAATCATATATACACATCCATAAAGATGGAATAAACATACATGATTGCATTCAATTCCCCCATTCGAGTAAAACCAAGGGTTAGGATGGAGAATGATATAGGGTGTGGATCTTCTAATCTTTCACCAAAAGCGTTACACCAACAAGGGCGACAAATCATATATACACATCCATAACGATGGGATATACATACATGATTGCATTCAATTTCCTCATTCGAGTAAAACCAAAGGTTGGGGATTAGGTGTAACACCCTCAAATCTGAGTATACAGCGGAATGTTGAATATCCGAAGGCGTTACATTATTGGGTCAATAGCACAAGATCTGAGAACGACTACTAAACGTGTCGTTTGAAAAAGATACATTGGATTAACAAAATACTTGTTTGTTACATAAGCTCATGGCTTTAAATTGTTCAACAATATAGATAAAGATTTTGGTTTATAACAATTGTCCCCAAAGTGTAATAAGACCCCAAATCTTAAGTGTTGACTCTTCAATTATTGACTCCCAATGTATCATCGCACCTCGTGCCTTATTGACCTGAAAAACATGCTTAAAACGTCAACATAAAGTTGGTGAATTCATAGGTTTATGTAAATCTGGTAGGACCGCAAGATTTCCAAGTGTATGATTATGCAACAAATGCAAACATCATAAAAAGTAATTACGTTTCTAAGCTCATGACACCGAGGTCGACATATAGGTTATGCAAATATAAATTTGCCAACAGGTGTCCGTGAATGATGTGCTAACCCCGCAACATCCCAGATTCGACATGGTATGCGTTCGTTTCCAGTAATAGCTAGTCACCCGAACGGGGATTGTCAATCCCTAATAGATCTATCCATAACATTCGCGCCCACACAATGTAATTCCCAATCACATCTATGCAATTAACAGTTCATGATCATGGACAAAATGGGTTATGGTAACTTAGGCAAACATGTAATCATAGTATAAAATGTACACTTGCATCTAATTTGTAAAACAAAGCATGTTCTCACCCCAAGGATGTAAATCATTTAAATAATTGTAAAACATGGGGCTATGAACTCGCCTTAGTTAGGCCTATTGGACTTGTCGGCCCAATAACCTTAACCAAAAGTAAATAAGAAGGTCCATTAGGGTTTTCTCATTGATTCCAACTTGTTTTCTTAGTTCAATAAGCTCATTAGGGTCTGTTATAAGTTGTTTTAATCGTGTGGCTTATCCAATAAGTTATTAAGCTTGTTATTGGGCTTTTGGACCCAATAGGAACCTGAATATGTTTACACGAGTTCAAGTTAGTCCCATTTAGGTCCATTAGTATTT
>BQNB010086708.1:16514-28115 GCA_026074375.1 Tanacetum coccineum | reverse complement strand
GATGATTGCTGTCATTGAAGATCGACATCATGGACCCAGTGATGCAATGCACAACCCTCCTTAGCCACTCAGAATCTTTCAAAAGATTTATGTTTCATTTCTCACGGAGACTCACTCCGAGTTAGTTGATATTGAACAGGTGGTAGTCTGCTCCAGCCTCCGATTACTAGAACCAAAACACACTATTGAGTCTAGAGCCAAGAGATCTTCAATTAATCTCATTAGGACACATATCCAATTCTCTTGTCTTTCACACACTGTGGAAACAAGTCTATCCTAAGAGTCCTACGCATTATCATTGTGATATTGCCAGAACATCCAAGTGAAACGTTCACAATGAAGATGGAAATCCTGCTAGAGCCAACATCAAACAAGCTCTAGGTAGGTGACTTGTGCGATTCTATAAGAATCAATCTTGTGACAACTGGAAAGAAACGATGGTGCGATTCTGTGTGAATCAAACTTGTTCCAGTATAAGAATTGACGGTTATTGATCATTTGACAAACAATCAAAACTCTCGAAGTGTTACAAAAGTCTTTCATAAGAAACACTTAGACTGTCTTTTCAAATCAATTTTCTCTTTATTGCTAACTGTTTCATTACAGGATCATTTAAAGATGGAGATGGAGATGGAGATACCCAGTTCCAGTAATGTCAAGTTAATAACCGAATGCTCAGACACGACCTACACTTGTTATGATGTTATGAAAGACCTCATAAAGGTGTCAAAGCTTCCGCAAACTCTGATGTCATGTATTTCTTCACAAGTGCACAAGATGGCGATCCATCACAAGATGATGTAAGATTATGATTGGGCGATGATCTCAAGAAAGCTCAAGATCACAGTCAAAGACAAGCGTAAGATGAATCAAAAGATTACTATCCCAAATGTACAAGATATCAAATGTCTACGAGCTAAAGACTGAAGTGATTAAAGGTTGGTATTTTCAGGGGTGACCTCCCTTAGGGGGAGATTGTTAGATATTAGAAAAAGACTCGGTCACCCCGTGTATTTTACTGTTTATTATAGCTCGTAGTTTAATAGTTAATAGTACGTTTTTCGGTATTAAGTCGGGTACGAATACCCGGTATATTGTAAGTACTATATAAGCCTCTTCCAACTTTGGAAGAGGTAAGCTAGTCATTTACTCTTTTCATAGAAAACACTTTTTCTCTCTCTAGATATTCTCTCTCAAGTGTTTCTCTCTCTAAGAAACTAGCCAAATCCAAGAATCGACCCCGTGTTATGATATAGGATATACCACAAGGATCTTTGGCAGCTTTTAGTAATAGCTTAATATAGTTTTTTAGCTTATGTAATTTTCAATTAAATGTAATTTTAATTCTGTCTTTGTAATCTCTATTTCAAGTATTGTAATCAGCTATTAAATCAATGAAATCTTAGTTTACTTTATAAAATCTGTTTTTGCTTATTATGTTCTTAAAATTCCAAAAGCTCTTATCTACTGTTTCATAAGCTCAAATCTACTCATAAGCTAGTTACTAACTCAGTTAAGCTCATAAAAGCTTAACTGAGCTTTATTCAAACAAATTCACCCCCTAAATTTACCTAAGCTTTGGATAAGGATGATAAGCCAATTCGGGAAGGGCTTATTGGACCCCACCAGCTTGTTCTAAACAAGCTGGAGCTTGTTGATTTAAGCTCATAAGAGCAGACACCTCTGTTTAGCTGAGGTGTGAGGTACACTTCTCTCTAAATTTTCAGTTCTACCTTATTTTGCATATCTTAGCTTATTCCTTCATATTAGCTTAAAAGTTGCTTATTATTTGCTTATTTCTGTTTAAACCTGCTTATTAATGTTTTTTATAGTTGTTAGATGCTTATTGTGCTTAATGTTATAGTTTAAATCTTAGTTTGCATAATTTTGCTATAAAACAGTTAAAAAACCAAAAATAGTAGCATAGTGTCTTAGCTTATTATTCTGGCTTATTTGATTGCTTATATTGGTTCATTAAGTTTGTTATAAGCTGTTTAATATCTGGTATTTAATTTGTGATCATTAAATCTCATTTTGATAAGATGGATTTGGATTTAATGATTATAAAGGGGTGTTTGGGACAGTAGGTAAAATGGGTGAAAATGGGTCAAAACCTGCTTTGTGCTTTTAAGTCAACTTTGATTAGGTAAAATTAGTCCTAAAATTCAGTTTGTTTAGGTTTTTAAGTGTTAAATCTCAAAATTAAGGTTTTAAGAGTTCATTGTTTGAATCTGTTAAGTTGTAGCTTATTTTAGTTGCTTATTTTATTGTGTTTTAGCTTATTGTGTTTTTGTGCTGTTTTGTGTTCATAAATGTGTTAAAAAGGTTAGAAACAAAGCTCTAAAACCTGCAAAGTTTGTTTTGAGTTTTTGCCAAAACTGTCAAAAAAGTGCTAAGTTTTGAAATTTTGAGAAAATGCTTTTTCAAATGCTTATTGCAGCTTATTGTGAAATTCAAAATGCTTTTTGATTTTTGATTATTGTTCTTTGAGGTCCAAATTTAATCTGTTTTAAGGTATGCGATCCATAAGGATCTGTTTATTTGCTTATTTTCCTAGCTTATTTAGGGCTAGTATAGCTTATTAGGTTAGTTTAAGTCAATTTTAGCTTATCTCCTTTAGAATAGAGCTTATTTGCTATTTAGCTTAAAAATTCTAAGTGTTTTAGCTTTTTAAGTATTCTGCCTTCTTTAGCTTAATTTAGTTGCTTATTTTTTATCAATAATGCTTATTAGGGGTAGTTAGGTATTTGTTATAGCTTATTTGTCATTTTCATTAGCTTATTGATCATAAAAAGCTTAACAGATAGTCTAGTTTAGCCTTTTAGTATATAAGCAAACTGTCACCCTTTAGTTGCTTATTTGTGATTTATAAAAAAGGTGAATTTGTAAAAAGTGCTTATTTTTAAGTGATCTAAAAAGTTATAAAAAATGGCAAAAAAAAACACTTGGGATAGTGGGAAGCCCCGGGTGAGCAAGGCTCGAACCCAGGACCTCTACCACCATCAACCAAGTGTTTTAACCCAACACACTCAACCATTGTGCTACATTAGCTCATCCGTTAGAGTTTTCCTTTAGTTAATACTTATACACATTTTGAGCTCTTTTGCATAATAAGCTGTTTTGGCTTATTTCACAGCTTATTCGATAAGCTGTTTTCATGAGCTTATTTTTCTTAGATTCTATACTATTCAAGCTACTTTTCATGATTTTTTCAGAATTTTTATAAAACGTTTAGTATTTTTTATATTTAATTTTCTTTAAAATTATTTTTAATTCATAAAAAATTATAAAAAAGTAAAAAAAATATAATTTTTTTTAGAAAAATTTCTTTTAACATTTAGAACCTAGGAAAAATAGATTTGCTTTCGTAGGGTTTAAATTGCAAAATTTCGATTTTTAAAGAACGGGATTGATATTACGGGCTTATTTGATAAGCTGGTATCGCCAACTTATTTTTCTTAGAATCTTTGCATCATTTAGGACTTTACCTATTTTTTTTAGAATTTTTCATACTTATTTGTTATTTTTAATCATTTTTCGTAGATAAAAATTTAAAAAGTCATTAAAAATAGAAAAAGTTTTCAGAAAATTACAAAAAAATAGTTTTTAGTTTTAGATTAAATACTTTTAGGTTTACAAGCATTAAAATAATTGTTACCACTTTTAGATTTTTATTTTGATTTTTAGCTTTTAAAATTAGTTTTATAAAATAGATTTTTATTATAAAAAGTAGTTAAAAATAGTTTTCTGAGTTTTTATCATATTTTAGACTTTTCTAAGGTAGAATGTCATTTTTTAGAATTTTTAGGTATTAATTTGCTATTTTTTAGAATTTTAAATAGATTAAATTAGATTTTAATTCATAAAAAAATATTAAAAAGCAAAAAAAAATATAATTGTTTTAAAAAAAAATTTCTTTTGACATTTAGAACCTAGGAAAAATAGATTTGCTTTCGTAGGGTTAAAATTGCAAAATTTCGATTTTTAAAGAACGGGATTGAATCCCGTTCATATTTTTAGCTTAAAACTCTTTTGTTTTTTGTCTAGTTTTCTTTGTCCTAGCTTTTTTGTCAATTAAAACTTATAAAAACCAAAAAGATCATTGTAGGATTTAATTTTGTTGATTTAAGGTTTTTAGGTCCCGTTTAGGATTCCCAAATTGCATTTTTAGTTAAAATTTAATTTCTCGTTATTGTAGTTAGGTTTAATTATCTCTTTATTTGTTCCCTATTAGGATTGTAGAAAACAAATCATCTTCGAACCAATTCAAGTCATTGTCCAAATAACAAACGAGGTCTCAATTTCATAAATCTTTGGGAAAACGACCCGGTAATCACTTACCGGTTAAACGCGTAGTATTTTTGTGAGGATTTTTGCTCTAAATCTTTGTCCTCAAGGATTTTTAGTAAAGTTCTTTATACTTATATATTATACGTATTATTATTATTTGTTTCTTAAACGATCAATGGTGTAGTAAAGTATTATTTTAATGCAACAATATGATAACATTAGGAAGCAACAAAATGTATAATATTGTGATGCAATAAATTAACATTATAATGCAGTAGAGTAACACAGTGATGCAGTAAAATAACATAGTTATTTGTCTAGTGCATTGTGATGTAGTAAAATTTAAATTATGATGTAGTAAAATTTAAATTGTGATACAGTAAAATTTACATTGTGATGCAGTAAGATATACAATGTTATGCAATATACATGGTGATGCAATTAAATTTACATTGTGATGCAGTAAATTTTTTATAGTGATGCAGTAAAAGATACAATGTTATGTAGTAACAAAATATATTGTGATATGTACTAACCATTTTAACTAAGATGTACTAACTTTTTTAACTGCAATGCATTGACAAAATACATTGTGATGCAGTAACTTATTAACTGAGATGTACTAACTTTTTAAGTACTAAACAAAGACTGGTCATTAAAAGAAAAAGTACTTAGTTTCCAACCGACATGAACTAAAAGTAAAAGTACTTATCAAACATTGATCATTCAATTAACTACAATAACTAGAAGACTTTAAACATTCAAAAGAAAAATACTTAAATCCAACATATTTGAAACTAAAAGTGTTCATTCTGATGCAGTAGATAACATTGTGATACAGTGGATTTATACATTGTGATACAGTAGATGTATAACACTTAATACTATAAATATTTTAAAGGAACATTCAAGTACTAGCATGGATTTATATGTAATTCAATTATAAATGTAATTAATGCATGAAACATAATAATTTTATCACATATAATATTTTAGGTACATCATTCAAAAGTAATGCAGTAGTAATAAAACATTGTTTTTAACAATCCACAGGTATCATCCGAGAATCTTTGTTACGCGTTCAGTAATCCCTTGACGCAATCCATCTTTCAGTATACTCCTCATGAAGGATGCGTTTGTGTTGGTAATAGAAGCGGCTATATCAAATACATGCATGTAGGATGCATTTTCTCTCGTACGGAGATATCTTTCACCTATTTGACCTTTATCTAAAGCTTAAATGTGACCATCTACCACATTGTCTATATGACTGAAAGAGGATTTGTCGTTTCCATCACCCACGTAACTAGGCAACAGTCCGTTAAATTGTTCAACAATCTGATAATAAAGAATAAAGGATTTTCGGATGCTAAGCAAGTTTAGAACACTCAAATAATTCTTGTAATAAATGGTGGCTAGTGTAAAAAATACTAGTCACTGTGAAAAGGATAACGTTGCACGAATGTGAAGATCTAAAATCTATTTAAACAAAAAATCATAATTAGAAGCAAAATTACCATAATCTGTTTAACAAAAAATCAACTTTAATATAACCAATGAGTGCCTACTGCATTAGTTAATTATGATGCAGTAAAGTGTAAAATGTAAAATCAACTTTAATATGATACAATATAATTTACATTGTGATGCAGTAAAATTTACATTTTGATGCAGTAAAATGTAAAATGTATTGCAGTCAAACTTACAATGTGATGCAGTAAAATATATAATGTAATGCAGTAAAATTTACACTGCATATAAATGGTATATCAATTTTTTGACATCTACTGCATCAAATGTTTCATAATGTTATTATTACCTTAATTGGTTTAGATTTGAACTCCTGAATTTCCGCATCTCGTTCAAGACTTCCATAGACTCCACGATTTGGCTCCTCATCATCTATTAGTATATGCAAAAGATAAAATTACTACCAATGACATCTACTACATCAATTATTTTCAGAATGATATTTAACATGTTTTACAAAATGATCTATATACCTAATAGCGGCTTCTTCGATATCCTTTTGATTAACTTTTTCTTTGGTTCTTTAATGAGTTCCAGTCCTTCAACGATCGAAAGTTGACCAAAATAACGTATTGCAAGTTCTTCTTCTTCTCTTTTTTCAACAATTTCGTACTCCACGCTAAATGTAGGCATTGTTCTTTCCACGATCGTAGTTTCAGAAACGGTTAAACTAACGTATATAAGCTTCAAAAAATTAAAAAACAAATATTAGCAAAAAATTAGGTTGTGATGTAGTAAAGAAGTAATGTGTGGTGCACTAAATGTTTGAGATAAGCATAAACTGCATTAAATAAATAGTGACGCATTATTATATTAGGAAAGGTGCAGTATTATATAAATAGTGATGCGGTATCATATAATCAGTGATGCAATAACAAAGAAAGGGTTATGCAGTAACCATTAAAGAGTAATGCAGTAGAGGAAAAACAGTTATGCGGTAACAAATATCAAAATTTTGCAACTACCTCATCAAATTATCAGAATACCAGATGCAGTAATAAATTATCATACCAACTGCATCAAATATTCAAACACATACACAAAAACTTTTCTACACTTGAAACACTACGCGCCTAACCAAATCTAGATTTATATGCCATATAAAAGGCTCTGCTACATCGGTGAATCACACCATTAGTTCATAACAACTACTGCATCAAGCATTCAAGTACACCCACATAAACTTTTTGACATCTAAAACACATTGTGCATTACCTAATTAGACAATATTTGCCACAATATATATCCTACCGCATCAGTTCATTACAACTACTGCATCAATCAATTATATACACTCAAATAAACATATCGACATCTAAAACACATTGCATGTTACCTAATCAAACAATATTTGCCCTAATATATAACCTATAACATTAGTTCATTACAACTACTACACCAAGCATTCAAGTACACTCATAGAAACTTTCGACATCTAAAACACACTGCGTGTTACCTAATGAGACCCTATTTTCCATAATATATATCATATTGCATCGGTTCATTGCAACTACTACATCAATCAATAAAATACACTCACATAAACATATCGATATCTAAAACACACTTTGTGTTACCTAATCAAAAAATATTTGCCACAATATGTAACCTATTACATTAGTTCATAACAATTACTGCATCAATCAACTACATCAAGTAAAATAATATTAACAATTAAAACATCATAGCATGTCACAATAAATCTATTACCTTTTCTAATTGCTAAATCGAACAAATAAAAAAAGATTTCAGTAAAATAAGATTAATAAAATAATGCATCAACAATTTTAGGGTTTGTATATAAGCTTACAAGGAGGTTTGAATCGACTAAGATTTGTCTTCACCATAGGTATAATGAAGTAACTATTTTAGTGTGTAAATTTAGTGCGAGTTTTAATTGTGTAAATTTAGTATGTGAGATTGAGAGAAAAATGTGTAAATTTTGGGTGAAAAATGAACAGATCTAGGTTATCAAGATGAGAGAGACGATGTCGTATAAATTTTACGGTTATTTTTTATTTTTAAAGGTTAATTTGTAATGATACATAATTGCCCTTGAAGTTCCCAATATTTACAACAGCGCCCTTCCGCCTTTTTTATCTTCCCAGTCTAATCCAAAGGTTGAGATGGCTTCTCATCCTTTTTATTTTAAGGGCCTTCTTATTGTATCCCCACCATATGTATATATATGTATATATATATATATATATATATATATATATATATATATATATATATATATATTTATATATATATATATATATATATATATATATATATATATATTTAGAAGCTGGATCGATTGAGAAGGTTTTTATTTTGAGAAGATTGAGAAGGTTTTCAAAAACGATAGATGTTTAACTTTAATTCAAGTTTTTCAAGCGTATAACTAATTTTAATGCAATTTTTGTTGGGCCAATTCAGTGCCCAATGATATTTCACTTAGGATTTGAATACAATATAACCTAAGTGTAAATAACCTTTAACATTTCAAGGTCACTGAGTGAATAGTCGCTTAGTGAGTTACCTTCAAGATGCGCAGTCTGAGTCTACAAGAAAGACTCTAGCATTTAGTGAGGCGGTACTCAGTGAATGAAGCCTGAGCCAAAGAAGAAGGTGATGGGTTCAGTGAGTCATGGCAATAGACTCACTGACCCCCATACGATCTCCAACAACTAGAAGACCCTGAAGATAAGAGACTGAAGAATAGGCGAGATATTTTGAAAGCAGATAAGTCCAAGCTCTTATCTCCAGAAGTCAACTTAGCCTGAAGAGGGTATAAGACAAGTTTAGTGTCAGGAACTGAACTTGGAAAGAGCATTTATCCCATACTTAGAATAGATATTGTAATAGGGACAAATCAGTACACATGTACTAACCTATTAGATCTAAGATAAGTGCTCAACACCAAGAGGTGTGACCCTACCTAAGTAGTATAAATAGAACTCTTGTAAAGGAGTAGATGTTAAGTTTGTGCATTTAAAGTCGTATCTTTCACAAACACACATCTACTCCTCCAGATCTACTAAGTCCCTGAGCAAGCTCAGTTGGTTAACATAGTAGTTAACTTTGCATAACACTTTAGGTTTATGCAAAGTTATTAGTGAGGAGATCACACATACACATATTGTCATTCAATCCCCATTGTAGTTCCGCATACAATGAGGGTATAATTATTAATCTGTCACACCCCGTCAATGGCGGAAACACCGGATGCGACGATACCATTCATCGCACAAGATACAAGATCATACACTTTATAATTTACATTCATAAAACTGAAGTTTTACAGAACTTTACAAGTTAAAATCTTAACATAAGTCAAAACCATGTCCATCTCTACCCAGTCCCCTTGGGTTACATCTTTTCTCTTCCAATACCAATCACGTATCTTTGATTTGACACACCTGAAAATGATACTCGAAAACGTCAACAATAATGTTGGTGAGCTCGTAGGTTTGATCTTAAACCCAAAAGGTGTGCCAATATATCAATAGTGGACAATAATGCTATATGACAGTAAATATATGCAAACAACATTAGCATCACCGCTAATCAATAACCATATGTCACTTACGCACCTAAAGGGCCTACCAGCTGGAGCACTAAAATTAGGGCAGGATCACACACAAACCTGGGTAGGCGTACCCATCTGCTCCAATAATCACAAAAATACTGGGTAGGCATACCCATCCGATCCAATAATATCACAAACACTGGGTATGCATACCCATCCGATCCAAACAATCATGCATCACATAATATTCACATAGCAGTCATATGCACATAACTTGTCCTAAAAACAAAGCCACATTTTGCATAGATCAATTCAAAATATTTCAAAACACATTTGAGTATCATTTTCCCCTAACGGAAAAACCAGTAAAAAGTGGGCTACGAGAACTCACCTCAATCGGCAATCAAAACAACCGCACAATCTCAAATAAAGCAGGACACAATAAATCTCTACGCAAGCGCACAATGTACCCGACAACAACCTAATATATATACTCATACAAAATTATCTTATTGTACAAGTGTTCGCCTTAACTCACGCAAATCCTCATTTTCATCCTAAAATTTCATTCCAAATTCATGTCATTCCAATCTCGTTATCTCATACCGTTAACTAATTACAAAAACCGCCATCTTGTTACCAAGACTTTATCTTGTCATCAAAACTTTACCTCGTATTATGGTTGTGTGGTAATTACGCGAAAATGACTCAAAACACTTGGGCAAAGTGTAACACCAATACAACAAACCTCAACACCCCAAATTTCTGAACGATACATTCAACCAAAATACTCCGCGAAAAATTAACGAAAAGGAATGAGAAAGAGCTCAAAAGACAAAGATAAATAATCCATATTTCTGTAGTCGATACGACATATATATTTAAATATATATGTACATGAATACTTGATAATTTAAATAAAATAATAATATTTTATTATTATTTTCGTCTTATTATCGGGCTATCGGGGTACAATGTTTTGTCATTAAATATGTCAAAAATCTTTTACCTCAACACTTAATCTTCCTTAAAATTTCTCCCTTCTATTTCCTCAATTACAATCGACACAAGTGTTATAAATAGTAAATATTTAAGAAAAATTTCGGGAAATTTCATCTTTCGTATTGTATTAAATTTTCAAGTTAAGTAACTATTTATTGTTAAAACATTGAAAATTTTATCTCTTTTTAGCAAAACTCTAAGTATATAATCCTTTCAAAAATTCAGCATGACCTGCACGTCTTTATCAACTTGTACAACTAGCGTCTAGACATCACCATAATCACGAAAGTACAACTTAAATTTAAAGTTTTATAAAAACTTACTTGTTTGATGAGCTTGGTTCAATCGAGACGCGCGTGAAAGACTAAAACCTTGTTTCTACAACCCGAAACTATTAGTTATCAACCCAATAATAAAATCTTAACCCGTGTTCTTGGCAAAATCTTCAAAACTTTTGTTTTTCTTCTCCCTTGTGGTTCGGCTGGATATAGAGAGAAAAAGAGAGAGAGTTTTTGTGTTTTGATTTTCAAAATGATGCATGTATGTGAAAATGGGATAAGGTGGTAGAATATGGGTACTAAAGGGGACATGCTAGCTTAAAAATAGCCATATTGTCTCTCCTTGTTCTTTTCTAACCGAAAATGGATCCTAGGAGGGTCTCGCGTCTTCCTTTTTGTGTCGGGATCACTTAAAAGCTAAATTCCCATCTATTTAAAACGTCACCCAAACTTAGTTATCATTTTCATTGCATTCAAAATCATTTTTCCATAAACCTGGATTATTTATACCACACTTATCACCTTAAATAGATACAAAAATCCATTTTGAGCCGTTATCGACTAACTCCGAACCAAAAACATGAATTTTTGACAAAACTCAACCGAACCTTGCTCATTCATTTAAAAAAACTTCAAATCACAAAATATAGCTTGGAAACATATATTCACCCAAAATTTCACCTTTTTACGACTGTTACAGTCTTTTACCGAAATTCACGAAAACAACTGTTTTTTTGATAACTTTCAAATCTCACACTCATGATTTATAATTTAAATCGACGTTATTTTAATATTATGAATTTATTAAATGAATAAACCCATTAACACATTACCAACCTCATAAATCTCTACACTTAAATAAACTGCCGTGCCGGTAAGCGCTGCGTGACGATTTTTCGCTAAACGCGGGAAAACTTCCCGGAAAGCACTGAAAACCTCAAAGCCACTCTAAAACAGGAAAAAAAAAATCATAAATGATTCATT
>BQNB010086707.1:0-19849 GCA_026074375.1 Tanacetum coccineum | reverse complement strand
CGAACAAAATTATAGCATAACGATTGTTGAGAAGAAACGTACCCCTGATGACGTTAGAATCCGGGATAACATCTCTTCCTCCCAAGGCATAAGCTCTTCCTTGAGCTACGCCAATCCCGTTGCCATTCCCATGGTTCTTCAATTTTGGGCAATTCTTCTTTATGTATTCGGTGTTACCACATTCATAGAATGCTCCTGCCTTTTGATTCTTATTGTTGTTGTCATTGTTGTTGGTATTGACCCTACAATCATTGGTAGTATGACCATACCTCTTGCAGTTTCCATACTTGGGTGCGCATTGCCTGGTGTGGTGGTAATTGCACTTGGTGCACAGAGGTAGATTCCTAGTATAAGCTTTCTTTTCACCAGGGCCAGCAGTGTATGCCCTAGCTACATTTTGCTTCTTGTGGGGTTGTTGTTGTTGATTGTTTCTTGATGAATCATCAGCCTTCCTCTTGTTGTCATTATGCCTTTCCACATAAGTGCGTAATTTTCGATCCATCAAGTCGTTGGCTAACTCGATAGCATCATCAAGAGTTTTAGGTCTTGCATACATGACATTCCCGTGAATGTTATCGGGAAGTCCACTGATGTACTTGTCAACCTTTTCAGTCTCATCAGCAAGAAGTTTGGTGCACATCAAGGCTAGTTCTTGGAAACGCTGAGTATAAGCTGCTACATCGTTTCCCCTGACCTTAAGATTCCACAGTTCAATTTCAAGTTTCTTGATTTCACCTTTTGGACAATATTTGTCCGTCAACTTCCTCTTGAGAGTTCCCCAAGTCATAGCATATGCAGCATCATGACCTAAGGTTCTCACATGACCATTCCACCAGGTTAGTGCAGCACCTAGCAAGTGCAGTTAGCGAACTCAACTTGATTTGTCAACGGCACAACGCTAATGTTGAATTATGATTCCAACTTTTTGACCATTGAGACAACCAACGAACGCCTTCAGTTCCCTATGAAGTTCAAGGTTATCAATTCATGAAATCGGTGTAGGAACAGACACGCGCAGGTTGCACAGGCCTTCTGAGTCCTCCACTGAACTTTGGCTTCCTCATCCTGAGTATGGGTAGAGTTCTTTGGATTGCCCGATCGATCATAGCTTGAATGGATTCTGAGTCATAGCATCGTTTGTTTCCTTTTCTTGTTACCATCATGATTCTACTAAAGTCACAATAAATACAATTGTAAGGAGATATAATCACAATATTGATACAAATAGATATGATGATAATAACTAAGCCACAATACAATGGAGAATGAATAAAATAAGATTAACCATAACATAATACGTCAACATTCCATAACATAATGTCGAATCATACATGATTTGTTTTGGTACAAAATGACTTACTAATAATCTAGTACAGAAATGAAAATACAGTCCTAGAGTCTATTAGTTGGGAGTTACCCATATAACTTAATAGACTATACAAGATAGCTAGAAATGAAAAGTACAACTAACTGCTACCACCGGTGTCCTCCACTGTATCAATCTGAGCTCTAGCCTCTAGTACGTGGGTACGCATCATTTTTCTGACTGCACAATCCTCTGCAGCCTGATGCTGCCACTCCATACGACTCATGTGAGTCTCCAATGTCTTAAGTCGTGCTAATAATGCCCTGTTCCAAGCCTTAGAACTAAGGTAAGCCTGACGTACCTTATGCAACTCTGTCTCGTAAGCAGTCCTCTAGACTCTCACTACATCAATCTCGAGTCTAATGTCTTTGCAGTCAGTCTGAGCGTCATGAGGCTGTGTGTAGAAATCCTCACTCTCCTTCCTGCGAACCTGTGCCTGGTAGCTGACCCTCAAGTTGACTTCCTCAATGGAAGTCATCATCCTATGCTTAGAAGCCTGTAAAGCTCTGACATAACCAACATCCTCTGCTCTGCCAGCAGCTCTAGCAATAGTCTAGGCATCATGATCAGGACTATGAATTAAACCTTGTCCTGCCTCAACAGTATCAACAAAATCATACCGACCTCTAGGTGGTCTAGCAGCAGCAGCAGCAGAACTCTCTGCTACATCACACCCAGGTGAGGGAGCAGTAAGTACAAATCTCCTCCGAGGTGGCATGTCCTCCTCGAGGATGTCATCTCTCATACGGATCATGGCTGCCCTATGACCTATGGTGCCTGATCATAGGTAGGGGGGGGGGGGGCGGGGGGGGGGGGGGGGGGGGGGCCCGGGGGGGGGGGGGGGGGGGGGGGGGGGGGGGGGGGGCTGGTAGGTGGTAGTGAAGTGGAGGTGACTCCAACCAAATGCATCAATAAGTGCCTGGGTAGAAGCGGCCATGGGTGTCTGAGGTCTGACAGATATCCTCACTCCATGGTGTCCAGGTGGTGGTGGTGTGACAGCAGTCTCGTCCTCTTCGAATGGCTTAGTCTCATCGGAACCCTCAAAGGGCCCCTCTACCTTTAGTATCCACAACCTCAAGCTCATCACCTCACTGGGAATCACTCCTCGGGATCCTCCTCGTTCATCTCCTCGGATCCTCATCATCAATCCTTGGGCTCTCTGAAATCATAGAATCCTTATCATATCCTCCTCAAACAAAATCCGAGTCAGCAATTATCCAGTTACTCAGCATTCGGTGAGCGTCCTCAGCATAACTGATACACGACCTGAATGTCATCATCAGATGGTACATGGTGCTCCGGGTGCTCTGGCTCCGGAACATATACTGGTACATGCTTATCTAACTCCATGGGATCAGGTACATAAGCAGGTGACAGTGGTGGTGCCTGCCCTTATTGGGCAACCTCCTCGTAGGGGCTAGTCTCCGAAATCTCGCTGACATTCACAAGTGGGATTACCCCATGAGGTCCATTCTAATAGAAGATATGGACGTATATGTAACTGCAGACGATGCGTTGTCTGATGACATGGCTAATCTGTAACCATAATATAAACTTGTATAAGTATATATATAAGACCAGCAATAATATACGTAATGTAATATTAACACGTATATAACCTATGTAAGCACTTAGTATAATCACTAATGCTAACATGGTGCATGTCATGTAAGCATGGGTATACTAGTATGCAACACTAACTCTTTTGCATGTAATGTCCCTTTGCTACAACTTTGATGACGCAATGTTTGAAAAACGGTTATAGACCAAGTAAAAACATTTGACCTGGTTCTCTATAACCTTGGCTCTGATACCAATCTGTAACACCCCCAAAATGGGTCACAGCGGAATATGATGTTTCGGGGGTATTACTTCATAGATCAATAGCACAAGATATGAGAACGACCTCTAGAAGAGTCGTTTAAAAACTGATACAATGGATTTTATAAATGTTTTGTTACAAAAGCCCATAGGCTTAAATTGTTCAACTTGAAAAGTAAAGATTTCACAACATAACAATATCCCAAAAGTAATGCACGCAAATCTGCATAGTGATATGACTTCAAAAGACGACCATCCAATGTACCCATGACTTGCACCTTATTGACCTGAGAAAACATGCTTAAAACTGTTAATAATAATGTTGGTTAATTTATAGGTTTATAAATTTAATGAAGAGGATAGTAAGATTTCCCTGTAATAAAGCAACGAATACAATATCACAAAAATGTATTACGATATGCACTAAGCTCATGACACTGAAGCTAAACAATGTATGTATATCAAATACATATAAATGATGGTGCCCAATGTAGATGTTCAACCCGTAACATCTATGAGTCTGAAATGGTATACATTCAGTTGTTTCCGGACCAACCCGGTAAACTAGCAAGTGCTACTTGCCGAACGGGGGATGTTAATTCCCAAGAGATCTATTCATATCATTCAAAGCTACAATCTAATAATTATCAGTCATGATGATGGGCATAGTGGGTTATAGCTACTTAGGCAAACTCGTAATATTTGAATTAAAATGTACTTGCATCCATTTTGTAAAACAAACATGATCTCATCCCCGAGATTTGATAAATGATTGAAAAGTATAAGAAGGGGGCTCTATAACTCACTTAGTGAATGAAAGTATGAATACAAATGAGTGAATCGGCACTTGATAGTTCGAATGCCAACCCTAAATAAGTAGGTCGTATAAATATAAATGCACTGAAAAAATTTCACCTTAATATTAATTTTATTAATGTTTACATCACACCTTAAATATGTTTGTAAAAATGTTATATTTATTTCATAAATGAAATAATTGTCTCATATGAATATTCATGTGTTTTTATACTTAAAAACTAACGCTTTGTATATTTGTAAAAATAATGTACTTTAATATTTAAAAGTATATAAATTAAATGTCTTTGTATATCCTTCGTCATATGCCCGTTTTGCTTGATATTTATGCCCGTGGTTTCGTATTTGATTTGTTTATAAAAATATAATTTTTTTAAATATTATACCTCTGATGAACAGTAACCTTCATTATATTTTATGAATTATATAAAACTACTTTTATAAAATTAATTGTTATACCTTGTAATTATCGTATCTTATTCGTTTTAGCTCCGTTTTTAGTGTTCTTTATGTCCATGTTTTTATAATTAAATTTTCTATCACTTAATAGGGCCCATGTTAACTGTAGAAAACTGTAAAAATAATGGTTTTTATAAAATCACTTTTATAAAGTTACTTTTGGTTATTTTATTAATTAAACATGAAAAAGTTATAACTAATTCATTATCCATTGGTTTTTCAAGTTTCTTACCTTTTAGAATCCTTATAAAATCTACTTTTAAATAAATATATTTTTTTTTTTAAAACCCAAAATTATAAAATAATATATATCGATTCGAATTTGTATATTTTTATAAACTTTCTTTTATAAAAATAGTTTTAAATATGCATATCTTGCAAAAATTATATCTTCTTCGTTATTTATCTCTTTCGCAAGTTTTTTATATGCTTGGATTCCTCATCACATGTACTATTTTATAAAAACATGAAATCAACAGTTTGTATGTCGTAATAAAATAGTGGGTTTGAAACTCTTATATAAGTTTTTTATTTACTTGGGATTTTTAATCATGTTAACTTAAATTAAATTATCCCAAGACTTCTAATTTTTACATAATATATATCTTACACATAAATTTAGTAATTCTACATATTGATTGCATATCACGTTCTAAAGTCTAATAAAGTTTTACACATTAAATAATCACATAAACTTTATATTTAAGTAAATATCCATATCTTGATAAATTATCATAATATTTATCCATTGCTTGTAAATCATTATTTTTAACATACTAATATATTTTTAGCATCTTGATGATTATATTAAAAATATATTTCAAGCATGAACATGGGTTTATAAATTCATAAGTGTTTCCTAGGTGATGATTAACATTACACAAATTATATAATGCATGAAATGATAAAAATAACTAGATTAGGGTTTAAAGTAGGACCTTGAATAGTGAATGATGGAAGAAAAATAAGATCAACCCTTTTGATCACAAACCTAGTTCGAAACTTTGCTTGAAAAACTCTAATTCCAAATGAAAACCCTAGCTTGCATGAACCCTTGAAAAACTTGTAAATGTTTGACCAATCTTTCAATGGACCTTAGAGTAGCTTAGTAATGGACTAGGATTACTTGTGTGTTACTTAGATGCTTAATGTATGAGTGTGTCGTGTGTGTTGGCTGACCCGAAACAAAAGAGAGACAAAGGAGATTGTTTTTGCTTAGTATGTTTACTTAAGAGAGATATATGTGAACTAGTGAACTCATGGCATAATTATATAGCTCTTGCAACACTTGGAGGCCACTCTTATCCATTTACTAAATGGTTTTGATGTTTCTTTGCATGCTCAGCCGAATATGAAAGATTTAGGAGATGGTTTTATTAGTTTAATAATGGTTTAGGTCATAGAGTAAGTATGGTGGATGCAAGGCTAGTGTACTTTGTGTAAGGTTGATTTGAAATGACTTCTAAGCATGCAATTGGTGGTTTCTTTTGGTCCTATGTTTCAGCCGGTTATGGCATGCCTTGGGGACAAAGGTGAGGTTAAACCTCTAGGGTCTTAATCCTTTGCGTAAAGGATACGTTTGTTAAATGGATGTTAGTGGAAGACTTGATGTAAAATAGGCTTAAGCATGTTTCCTTAGTCCCTTGATTTGAGTCGTGACCCTCATCACACATGGGAGACAAATTTTGCATAGAAACCCCATGGTTAATACTTGAAGATAATCTCTTGGTTAAAGGTTATTGTGGTTTAATCTTGTAAGAGTTGATGTGATATATATTAGGCATGCAAAGTTGGTTTACCTTTTGTTCTTTCCTTTCTTTGTTCACTGTCGAAGTCAACCATGCATGGGGCAATAATTGGTTTTAAATTGGTGGAAGTAAAAGGTAATATCCATGGGTCTACATATATAGTAGTTTATTAGTGAGTGGATAGTTGTTAGGATATTTGATTTAATTTAGAAATGGTATATATTTCTTAGTTGAATTCGTGTATATATATGCACATGGGTGAGTGTAGTTTGCAAACTTTAGGTATCGGGCATTTTGGTGGGTATTTGTTGAGATATGGATGGGTTCCTAAGGTTACATGCATGCATGGACGAATTAAACGCGAACCGAATACGCTTCACGTAAAATATAAAAATAGAACTTGAAATATTATAAATTATTCTTCTAATAATGTTATAACATTTATTGAACGTCAACATTTACATAAATGATGCCCGTTTATGATAATCATTGATTCTTAGCTTACGTGATTTAACTACGCGGTTTACATGAATTGAGACGCGAAATAGTAAAAATAAATATCGAGTCTACAATGGAAGTCGTAAAATGTCTTGAAAACACGGGGTGTTATAGAAACTGTTTACCTCATATATGCGACTCTGAACCGGATAAAGGGGTATCCGACCCGTCATGGCTGCAAACATGAACCCGTGATGCCCCGCCTACGGGTTGCTTTACCAACCCTTAATTCTAACAAAACACACATATTATAGCCAACCCTTTGAGTGTATCAGAACAAAGAGGGAATACCCGCAACGCCTGAACATCTTTTTTCACCCTCAAATAAGCAGAATATTAATATATAAAGCAGATTAATAAGCAATCCTAAACACCCCTTGAAGACTCAAATGAGTAAGGATAGATCATCACATCTGGCCATATGATTTAATACCAGTTGCTGCTGAAAGCTAATATAAGGGCGTTTGGGATTGCTTGTTGGAACCAATTCATAAATAATCTTTTGGCATAGAACGAAGACGCTGTCAGTACAACTACAACAGCTGCACCAGGAGAGCATCTAAAGCTATGACACCTCATAAGTACCTACTATGTTTTAGCATCTTTCATCCTGTAATTTGTGTCTATATGAATAGTAATATGTACAATATCTATAGTGTTTTTCCGTTGTCAAAAATGCCAATATGATTGTGTATAAGCCTGAAGAAACCGTTGAGTTCAGATTTAAGGGTATCTGACCCGCCATGGCTGCAAACATGAATTTTTGATGCCCCATCAAGATACAGGTCACTTTTACCCTTATAATATTGTACAAAACACCATTTAGTAAGACACAAATTATTGTAACAACATGTTTCGTTTAGTTCAGCCTTGCGAGTTAGGAATCGGATAAAAGGGTATGTTACCCGCCATGGATGCAAACACGGCTTCGTGATGCCCTGCCAGGATACGGGTCGCTTTCCTCCATCATCATCCGAAAATACACAAACCACGGAAGCAATAGTACAACACAACCCAAACACATGCCAAACATTCAGTAACAAATGTGTGACCTCTAATTCCGACAAAAGCCCACTAATTATAGCAACCCTATTCTCCAATTACACCCTAATTTCAATACAAATGTATCACAACCCAACCCTAATTCCAACGAAACCGACCTATAATTCCAAAAATACCCAAAAATTATAACCAACCCCTAATTCCAAAAACCCCAAAATTGAAAGAAAACCTTAATCAATTTTTTTTTGTTTTTTTAACTTTTATATAAATCGTTTATACCTTTTTTTATGTTCGTACACGATTCTCAATGTCAGGAACCAAACCATACAATCAATCAAGAACCCAACCAAAGAACGAATCAACATATAGTATAATCACCCACAAGAACTGAACGTAACCACCATGGTAAAGTCACCTAACCCAACATGCAGTCAGAGACAGAGAGTGAAACCAATTTTTTGATCGGTTTTAGAGATAAATCAAGAGAGATAGAGAGGTGTGTTTGTGGCAGATTAGTGTGTTAGTAGATTATGAATAAGCAGGCACTATAATCGGGTTGCATTTAATTATTGGACGAGTTGCATTCAATGCTTGGGGCGGGTAACCTGGTGGTTCACGGGTTGGAATATAATAAAATATTCAATAGTATCCTAATGAATGTATATATTTAAAATTGTAAAATGAGAGACTAAATGTAATAATGAACTCAACCAAACTCCTTTTATTATTAATTTATAATATTTATCAGAAGATTGCTTTAAATTGGCTTCAACCAAACTACAACAGAAAAGATAGTCCCTAAAAACAAATGTTATTTACCCCACTACAAAGCCTCTAAAAATTACAAGATAACATGATCAAATAAAAAGATTAACCACGATACAAATAAGATCGTAACAAATAATTGTTCAAATAATTAAAGAGATTGAACTAAGAAATCAAAAACACTTTCACATTTTCTACCAGCATAAGACAACTACCCCACAGACATACGTATCATCATTGTCCAATTTTATTAAAGGTAGGTTCTCTTAACTTTGGGCCGAGGCCATTTAAGGTCTTTGATAAATGGTTGAATGTGGCTGAATTTCGTGACCTGGTATCATCTTCTTGGGCTACCCCATTCGCCCCTACCCCTCCTGATATCCTTTTGAAAAACAAACTTCGATCGACTCGATTGGATATCAAGAAGTGGGGGTATCAATCAACACGATATCTCAAAAAGGGATGGGATCCACAAAACCTTTTGGATTGGGATGAAAAAGCAGAAGATGGGGGTATCAATCAACACGATATCTCAAAAAGGGAGGAGTGGGTTATGGACTTGCTTCAACTTGACCGGCTTCGCAATGAAGATTTGAAACAAAAATGCAGGATAAGATGGGCGGTTGAAGGGGACGAGGACTCACGCTTTTTTCATTCCATTCTTAGTCACATGTTTGCCAAAGGCACTATTAAGGGCATCAATATAAATGGGATTTGGGTCAAGTCTCCAAGCAACATTAAACAGGCGGCATTAGACCACTTTTCTTCTAGATTCAAGGAGCTGATTGTGAACCGCCCCTCTTAGAATCAAATCTTTTTTGCAAACTCTCTGATGTTGATGCCTCTTTTTTGGAATTTGGATTTTCTTTAGAGGAGGTTAAGGTTGCTGTTTGGGATTGTGCAGGCTCAAAGGCCCCTGGGCCTGATGGGTTTAATTTCAACTTCATTAAATCCTTTTGGGATGTGGTCAAAATCTATTTCTGGAACTGCATTAGTCACTTTGAAGCAACTGGGACTCTAAAAAAAGGATACAACCCTTCATTCACTGTGTTGATTCCTAAAAAATTCGATCCGATTGGATTCTCGGATTTTAAACCTATTAGCCTCATTGGATGTGTGTACAAAGTGATCTCGAAGATCCTTGCCTCTCGACTTGCGAAAGTTATAGACTCCATTATTGGCCCAAACCAGTCGGCGTTCATTAAAGGTAGGCAAATCCTGGATGGTTGTCTTATTGCTAATGAAATTATTCGTATGGAGACGTTAGAAGACCAACGCATGTTACTTTTTAAAGTGGACTTTGAGAAATCTTTCGATAGTGTTAATTGGAACTTTCTTCTTGACGTTATGAGACAAATGGGATTTGGTCTCAAATGGAGGAATTGCATTGCCTCGTGTCTTTCATCAGCCTCTATCTCGGTTCTCATCAAAGGCTCTCCTTCCAAGGAATTTTTTATGGAATGCGGGCTTAGGCAAGGAGACCCTTTGTCTCCTTTCCTCTTCCTCCTTGCTGCAGAAGCTCTTCAAGTCACCATTCTCAGAGCTTGTGATAGAGGCATTTTCAAAGGTGTGTGTCTTGCGAATAGCCGGAATAACATCTCACTTTTGCAATTTGCAGATGACGCCCTTTTTTGGTGAATGGAGTAGCCGAAACACCTCTAACCTTATCAATATTCTTTGTTGTTTTGAGCTTGGGTCGGGGCTTAAAGTTAATTTGGATAAAAGTAGGTTGTTTGGGGTTGGGGTCCCTTTTAACAAGGTGATCTTTATCGCCTCATCGCTTAGTTGTGCCCATAGCGCCCTCCCTTTTCTTTACCTCGGCCTTAATATGCACCGTTATAATGGTTGGCAAGGGATTATTGGTCGTTTCTAGGACCCCCTCTCATCTTGGAAAGCTAAGTCCCTTTCCGTGGGAGGGATACTCACCTTGATTAAATCCGTTCTTAGTAGCCTTCCTATATACTTTCTATCCATGTTAAAGCCCCCATGAAAGTTATTAAGGCTCTGGAGTCTATTAGATGCAGATTTTTTTGGGGTTTCAAAGAGAACGTGAGAGGTATTAATTGGGTGAAATGGAATTCTATTCTCCTTGATCCAAAGAAGGATGGTTAGGTGTTGGATGTCTTCGGTCCCAATAAACCTTAGTTCTTCTTGGAAAAATGGAATGGCGAATTTCTTAATGAGGAGCACTCTTTATGGCGTATTGTTATTAAAGAGTTTTATGGGTTAGATGGTGGTTTTGGATCGTCTAGCTACTTGTACATTAATAGTGGGGTGTGGATGGATATTATCAAAGCTATCAAGAGTATTGAAGTAGTGGACGTGGGCTTCAAAACCTCGTTTGTGCGTAAGATCGCGGATGGGGCTAACACCTCCTTTTGGCACGAACCTTGGTGTGGTAACGGGTCGGTTCTAAAAGTTAAATTCCCTAGGCTCTACGCTCTCGATGTTGATAAATATTGTAAATTCAGAGATCACACGCATATGGTCAATGAGACTAGGGTTGGTTAATGGTCTTGGCGCATCATCCTAAAGGTCGCGTTTAGATGACTTGTCTGCTCTTTCTTTCTCTTTTGACAACTACGGGTCTCTTCTCCTCCAATGGTTGTGACAGATGGTGCTGGTCTTATGATGATTTTGGGTCCTTTAAGGTAAAAGTTTTATCAAAGGTTTTGGAAAACAACCTGATTGGTGTTCATAGCTTTGGCTTTCATCATAAGTGGAATAATTGGATTCCTAGAAAAGTTAATGTCTTGGTTTGGAGAGCCTCTCTTATTTGCCTTGCAACCCGATCCAATCTTATCGCTCGTGGTATGAGCCTTCCTTCCTCTATGTGTCCTTTTTGTGACCGGAGATTGAAGATATGGTGCAGTTTTGGTTAAATGTCATATTAACGTGAGGTTGGTCTGGAGAAAGGATTTGGTGTTGGTGAAAACTTCTTCTCCCCGAGTTTTTTCACTCCATTTTTTTATCCGAGGTTGCTTTAGGAAACCTAATGTTCATGGCTTTCATAGGATTGCTAAAGCTATTAATAGGGGTTTTCAAATAAGTTTATGGGCTATCTGGAATTGGCGGAACCGGTTGATTCACGCGGTTGGAGATGACATTATCAAAATCAAGAATGAAGACATCTTCCCAAGTATTCATCGCATGACCAAGCTTTGGATGTCTGCTCGTCTTAAATCAAATGTGAAGGTGGATTGGAGATGTTGGGTCACCAAACCGTTTGATTTTTTTTCATAATTGTTTTTGTAGTTCTGGTTTGTTTTAGTTTAAGGTTTGTGGCGTTTTGGCCTCTTGGTTTCGTTGTATAGCTCGGTTTTTGTAGTCTTGTTTTTTGGGTTTCTTTGTTTATAATATATAGCCTTTAAAAAAAACACTATCACAAGAATGAAACAATTGAGAAAGTAGGTGAAAATATAAAAGACAAACCGAGGGTTATGAAACCATAGCTCCGGTTAAGAGTATATATATTAGCATATTCCATAAAAGCCCCTAAACTTAACGACTTCGACAAATCGAGACCAAACTTCAATTCCTTTGATAGACATTTTCATAACTTGCTCCAATTGGTCCCTACACTTTATAAACCAAAAAACTTACACAAAGAAATTTTTTAAGCCATTCAAGTTTGGTATTTATTCAACACCTTCTCTTAAATTTAAAATGGGTAAAAATGAGAAAGCTGATCGTAGCAATTCTATACACGTATTAATAAAATATAAAATAATAATATGAAATTCCCAAACTACCCTTGAGGACAACGGTAATTAGAAAAAAAATATACGATAATATATAATAATACGTATATTAACCGGGAAGTATGATTCCCGGGTCGTATTTCCCTAACGATTTATGAAATTGAGACCACGTTTGTTGTTCGGACAATGATTTGAATTGGTTCAAAGATGATTTGCTTCCTAAAATCCTAAAAGAGGGCAAATTAAAGGACAATTAAACATAACTTTAATAACGGGAAATTAAACTTTAACTAAAAACGCAAACGGGAACCCCTAAATGGTAATTAAAAAACCCTAATTTCCAAAATCAACCTAAATGAATTTTTCTTTTTTAAATAGACTCTAATTGACTAAAAAGTAAGTTTAAAGAAAACTAGAACAAAAACAGAATTGAAATGATCTTAAACACACGAAAAACAAGAATGGAAACGAATCCCGTTCTTTAAAAATTGAAATTATATGAATAAAAAAACACGAAGCAAAACTAATTTTCCTAGAAATTATATGAATAAAAAAAATTTTCTAAAAAAGAATTATATTTTTTTGATTATTTTTCTATTTTTTATGATTTTTTAAATTTTTTTAATAAAAATAAATGTTTAAAAATACTAAACTAAATATAAAAATTCTGGAAAAATTATAGAAAATAGCTTGAACTAAAAGGGACCTAGGAAAAATAAGCTTGGTTACACAGCTTATCGAATAAGCTGTGTAATAAGCTTAAACAGCTTATTGTACTAAAGAGGTTAAAATATATATAAGTAATAGATGTTGTGAAGCTATAACGAAAAAGACCCCAGGGCACGTTGGTTAGAGGTGTGTGGTGTGAGGCGTTTATAAAGGTTGAGGATGTTGAGGTCGGGGGTTCGAGCCTTGCTCACCCCCGATTTCCATCTTCCCTTTTTTTTGAAAACTTATAAAAACAAAGTTGTAGATAAGCTAAAATTAAGCACTTTTACTAAAAGAAATTATTTTTGAAAAGCCCTAAATAAGCTGTAAAACAGCTGAAAACATGACAGAACTACTTAACTATATTTTTGGTTTTTTAGAAAATTTAAGAACCTAATAAACTGAAATAAGCTGAAAACTAAGATCAATAAGCTACTAACTAGTTAAGTTTACACTAATAAGCTACTTATGAAAGAAATAAGCACAAGGATATAAGCCATAAGCTGAAAAAGCCAAATAAGCACTTAAGCAATTCTGAGTTCAAACAGAAAGATAAGCAACTTTGAGCTTAAATTCAAATAAGCAAATGGAACCTTATGATGAAATGACTTAGAAATCCTTAAAGCTTATACTAAAGACTATTTAAAACTGCTTTTTAAAAGTAATTTGAAATTCAATAAGGCTAAGAAAAAGCTAACTGAAATAGGACATGCAGGCAGACTACTCTATTTTTTTGGTTTTTGAAAATTTATGAAAAAGGAAAAGTGCTAAGCTGCAGATCAAAAACAGATAGGCAAATAAGCTACTTAAGCTAAAATAAGCCCTATTCTACCTAGATTAGCCTATAAACTAGTTGTGCACTAAAAATCAAAAGCTAAAAACTAGTTTTACCTTCTGAAAAATTGATTTGAAAAAGGCTATTTTGTCTACTAAAACTGCTGATGCAGTTTGCACAATAGGTTACCAAAGTTCAGTTTAAACAATTGCAGGCCTAAGAAAAGGATTTCAATACTCTAAAAACATCAAAATGAGAGCAACAAGAGTAATGAATTCAACTAGAAACCAATTAATCTAAAGATGATTATATAACCTACTATATTCTAACAGATTCAAACTACTAATTAGAAAACCTATAAAAACTTGATTAAACCTACAAGCTACTCTAAATCCTACTCTTATACTCTCAATTATGGATTTGAAATCAATCCAAAGAACAAAGTGATCCACAACAGCATTAACCAAAGTTAATGCTGTTTGAACCAAACACCCCTTTAAACAATATCAAATCCATTTAAGCAATTGAAAAAGAAATCTAATTAACAATACTTGAATACCAGCTATCAAACAACTTTTAACAGACCTTAAGAGCTTATAACATTAATCAAATAAGCCAGATTAACAAGCAATAAGCTAATGCTACTATTTTTGGTTTTTTATTGATTTATAAGACAATATGAAGAAAACTAAGATCTAATCTATCAAACTTGAAAACAGATACTCAAACATAATCAATAAGCACTATGAGACAGAATTAAGCTCAAATAAGCTAGATTATAAGCAGAATAAACAAATTATAAGCTAGAAAATTAAGACAGAAAATGAAAAAGGAACTTACAAGTGCCTTAGCTAAACAAAGGCTTATCAATGCTCAAGGAGCTTATCTACAACTCTAGCTTATCACAAGGATAATCTAGTAAAGGTCCCATAAGCTCTTCTAGGTTAAGTTTATCATCCAAAAGCTAAGATCCATATTTAACCAAGGTATTTAACTGATTATTAAGGTTTAAGTAGATTAGATCCTTGTTATGAGCTCAATCCAAGCTTATAGACTCAGAGAGCTTATGAAGAGCTTGTGAGAAGCTTATGTAACAGTAACATGAGAATTTAAGAGTTAAAAAAACTTGTAAGGTAAAACAGATTATGTAAAAACAAAGGATGATTTCATTAATAGTAAATCTGATTACAATAAGCTGAAAGTGAGAGTACAATAAGTTGGAAAAGTAACATTACTTAAGCTAAATTTTTGAAACCTAAAATTACAATTTTACTAAAAATTTAAGAGATAAAAAAAAACTAGATACGTGTGTGTGAATGTGAGGGGCTTTTTATAGCCTGTAAAAGATGCTTCTAGGAGTCTAGCCCGCTCCTATATCCCTTTGATCTTGTCCCTTGAATCTTCTCTCATCATTAGATCCTTGATTTGAGCCGTTGGATTAAATAAGTGAGCACACGGATTGCCAACGTGGCATTCCGTGTGTCAGACTCATTGTGCTTCTTTTGTGAGTAAATTAGCATAAAATTCCAATGATTGGTGTGTTTCTTTCCAATAGCCGCGTGTCATTCTTGTGGGTTTTAGCCAATGAGAGCCTTTGGTGTTACGTTTTCTTTGCCAGCTTGTCCCTTGGTACTTGAATTGCTTGGTCACGTACTTAATTTGTATTAACCCTTTGTTTTGAGCTCGAGGTAAATTGAAGATGACGATGAACAGTAAAACCACTTTTCTCGCGTATTTCTTTTTATAAGGGTGCGTTTGAATTTTCTTTGACCCGAGTTTTTACTCGTTGACTTTGGGCTTATATATAAAAGATTGGGCCATGGGTGTGATTTGGGCTCGGGTAAAGGGTAACCGGTTATGGTTTTGGGTTTTAATAAAAGATAACGACCGTTATCTCTTTATAAAAAGAGATAACGGTTGTTAGGGCTTTAAGGACTTTTGTGAAAATTAGGTTTAACATTTAGGGCTTTTGTGGTATTTTGAGGGTTTTGGCATTTAGTGAGTTGACTTTGGTTTACCAAGGGTTAACTGGAGTTGACTTTTGACCCTTCTTGCTATCAAATCCTCGGCTTTTGTATACTCTTTTCTGTCTCGTGTCCGTGTTTGTCCGGTTTTGACCGTTTTTCTGCGATTTTTGCTATATCCATACCTACACAATCACAAAGACAAAACAAGCAATATACAAGCATTTTAAGCACAATTTTTGTCTTTTATGGGTCATTTTTGATATAAAACGGATATGTGTTTTCACACATATCAAAATTCTCCAAACTAATGTGATTGGCAAAGTCCTCACTGCAATATTATATGCTTTTAAAAACCATATACCCCCATCAAACTTTCCACAAACTAAATCTTTGAATATAGCAAAGACTTTTGTGGAGAAAGTTAAGAAATCACAAGCTTTAAAACACCCCATTTTCCCATTTTTATATATATATATATATATATATATATATATATATATAGTAAACTACACCAGTTTTCCTTGTGGTTTGAGTTGACACACCGTAGTCCCTTGATGACCAAACTAATGCACCGTTGGACCTTAAGTGCAACGTTAGGCTTGACTGGTCCCTTCATATCTGGGGGGGTTCCATAAACCCAGTTAAGTCTATTAACGACAAGGGTAATATCGTCTTTTCCCACCCACTGATACCATTTATTAAAGAGTAAACTACACCGGTGGTCTTGTGGTTTTTTAAAAAGTTCGAAAATTTTGAATTTTTTTAAAAACTTGAAAAAAAGTTCGGAAATATGAAAAAAAATTCAAAAATTGGAAAAAAATTTCTAAAATTTGAAAAAAGTTGATTTTTTTTTTCAAATCGGAAATTTGGAAAATATTTCGAAAATTAGAAAAAAAAAGAAGTTTAGAAATTTTTGAAAAAAATTAATATTTTTGAAAATTAAAAAAAGTTGGAAAGTTTGAAAAAAATATTGGAAATTTGGAAAAAATGTTCGAAAATATAAAAAACAAAATCGGAAATTGGTAAAAAAAATTGAAAAACAAATCGATATTTTTTCAAATCGAAAATATAAAAAAGTTCGAAAATATAAAAAAATATTGGAAACTTGAAAAAACATCGATATTTTTCAAATCGAAAATTTGAAAAAAAAGTTCGAAAATTTGAAAAACAAATCGATATTTTTTTTTAAAAAATTTGAAAAAAGTTCAAAAACATGAAAAAAAGTTCGAAAATATGAAAAAATCGAAAATTAAAAAAAATCGATATTTTCAAATCGAAAATTTGAAAAAAAATCGATATTTTCAAATCGAAAAAAAAAATTTCTAATTTTTTTCAAATTTTCGATTTGAAAATATCGATATTTTGATTTGAAAATATCGATGTTTTTCAATCGAAAATTTTGATTTTGAAACAATATCGACATTTTGATTTTGAAAAATTTTCGAAAATTTTTTTTTCAAATCGAAAAATTTTCGATTTGAAAATATCGATATTTTGATTTGAAAAAATTTTCGATTTGAAAATATCGATGTTTTTCAAATCGAAAATTGGAAAAAAATTAGAAATTTTTTTTTTGATTTTTTCGATTTGAAAATATCGATTTTTTTTCAAATTTTCGATTTGAAAATATCGATTTTTTTTAATTTTCGATTTTTTCATATTTTCGAACTTTTTTTTCATGTTTTTGAACTTTTTTCAAATTTTTTAAAAAAAATATCGATTTGTTTTTCAAATTTTCGAACTTTTTTTTTCAAATTTTCGATTTGAAAAATATCGATGTTTTTTTAAGTTTCCAATATTTTTTTATATTTTCGAACTTTTTTATATTTTCGATTTGAAAAAATATCGATTTGTTTTTCAATTTTTTTTACCAATTTCCGATTTTGTTTTTTATATTTTCGAACATTTTTTCCAAATTTCCAATATTTTTTTCAAACTTTCCAACTTTTTTTAATTTTCAAAAATATTAATTTTTCAAATTTTCGAAATATTTTCCAAATTTTCGATTTGAAAAAAATCAACTTTTTTCAAATTTTCGAACTTTTTTTCCAATTTTTGAATTTTTTTTTCATATTTCCGAACTTTTTTTCAAGTTTTTTAAAAAAAAAATTCAAAATTTTCGAACTTTTTTTAAAAAACCGCAAAGACCACTGGTAGTTACTCTTATAATAAATTTGTATCATGGGTGGAAAAGACGATATTACCCTTGTCGTTAATAAACTTAACTAGCGTTTATGGACCCCCAAGAAATGAGGGACCAGCCACGCCTAACGTTTGCCACTTAAGGTCCAACGGTGCAATTAGTTTGGTCAAGGGACTACCGGTGTTGGTCAACGCAAACCACAAGGACCACTGGTGTAGTTTACTCATATATTTATTAGTAAACTAAGAATATTTCGACTTTCGTTATTTCCATAACTGTTAGGGATCATAGAACAAGATGCATTTCGATTCAAGAATGCCCCAAAAAGGATAAATTCATCGTCCCCGACTTTTCACTTATCCAAACCAAGCTTAAAACGAAATCACAGCTAAATATCAGTAAAGATGCTAACACTACTCATATTTGCGACTTGTGAATTTTTTACTCCCGACATTTATTATATCTTTAAGTGAATGTGCTAATTTGAATTTCAACCATGGATCAACGTTTTGCAAAATACTATGCTTCACGTTCCACCCGAGAATAATGAGTTTGAAGGCGAGATCATCCCATGTAGCGACTTTCGTCTCGGCACATCCCAACCTTGCGGCTAAGTGACCAGGTTTTTGACACCCCACAGAGACTAGTATCGGGACTCACGGACCTAAGGTTTCAAAAACTCTCAGGTTTCCCGAATATTCATAGCTTATAAGATAGAATAGTCAAAGTTCAAAAGCATATTTGAATTTAACAAAAAGAAATCTATTTATTAATTCAAACTTAATATTAAATATTTATGCAATTGTAACCCTCGACCTTTTAGAAGGCTGCAACATCGGTTGTGAGCTGGCAAGATGCAGCAAACTTTTATCAGTCTCGGATTTTTATTCTTATTATGGGCTTTCTTTAGAAGACTACCACATCGGTTGTGAGCCGGCAAGAGGTAGTAAACTTTTATCAGCCCACAGTTTATGTTTATTATATATATATATATATATATATATATATATATATATATATATATATATTTTTTTATATAGAGAAGACTTCTTTTTGAAAAATTCAAGTATAAGTTTGAACTAAGACTAAAATTTTTGCTATATATTACATAAAAATTGTTGATTTAAGTTTAATCTCCAAAAACAGCACGTATATTAATCCGGTTAAGAGCTTATGGGAGAAAAAGCAACAAGTTACATACATGAGCTCTTAAGATTTCCAACTAATCCTTGCTTAGCATCCCACTCATACTTAACTCTATCATTTTTCGTTCTTCGCGAATTTCCGCGAACGCTTAGCCTAGAAGTTAAGGAACAAGCTAGAGCTCAACACGCTCGATCGGGTCAAAATTTACTCTTATTCTACCCAGCAGGAAAGTCAAAATTGTGACAAAACACTTATTTAATTTTTGAAAATTTTAAATTTTTTCATATTTTTGAAAATTTTGGAAATTTTGGTGGGATAACGGAGTACGTGAGAACAACGGTCAAAAGTAGGTAAGATCATATCGAAGATATACTACCCCATACTAAAATTAAACATTGTCCTCAATGTTTCCTAGCCTAAGACTTAAAAACCCCATACTAGAACTCAAAAAGGTCGAATGCATAACCTAAACATGAAGAAAGTATTACAAAAATCTTTAGCCATTTATTAAGTGTGCTAAAAGATAAATGTTAGTCGATAATAATCTTTAGGATATCGGATTTCCCCAAACTAATGGCAAGCAAAGGCTAGGAAGCTAGAGTGGACCGGGACAAAATACCAAACACGAGAGACTTCAGATAATTTGTGTTCATCCTGCAAACAATCACAACAAACAACAAACACAAAGATCGGAAGAGTACAAGCATCCTCACAACACATTAGAAGATAGAAAATGGATAATCCTGGGGTGCCTCCTACGAAGCGACTTGTTTTTGGTCACCGAGTCACAAGCTCGACTCGATCCCTGAATTCATTCGTCCTTAGGAAAAGTCTGGAGATCCGGGGCAACCGTGGGCGGTGTGTCCCCTCCGAAGTAGTGCTTAAGTCGGTGGCAATTCACTTTGAAGTTTGATCCGTCGGAGTGAGATAATTT
>BQNB010086706.1:0-28116 GCA_026074375.1 Tanacetum coccineum | reverse complement strand
GTTGTGTTTTTGATCTTTTATAAAATATCTTGCATAATTTACAAGTTATAAGTTGGTAAGTTTAAGTATAAAGGTAAAACTTATAATGTGTAGGTTCTAGTTGATTTATTTTATGTATAATTTGACCAACAATGTTAACATGGGTGAAGTTTATAAAACTCTGAGTATTCGGTATAATAATGGGTATTTGTTGAAGCGTAGAAAAGTTTTGGTAGTTCCGGGAATGCCTAAACGTATTTTATCGCGAAACGTAAACACTTTACGTAGCCAATAAAAATAAAATGTGCATAGTTAATAATTACCCTCTAAATAATTATCAAACACTTGCTTGACGTTAACATTAAATTGTTTGATGCCCGTTTACGTTGAATGATAATTTTTAGCTTATGCGATTTAACTTAACGATTAAAATTAAAAGCAAACGTGTACGAGACTAAAAATAAATAGTGGATTATATAACGTCGTACAATGACCTAAAATACGGATTGCTACATTTTATAAACCCTATGTTGTGATGTATTATGTTATTCAAAAAAAGAAAAAGAAAGAGATTGATGTAGAGTTGTGTAGAGTTTGTATATCTTCGTCCGAGTCTTGGATTAGCAACCAAACCAGCGTGTATTCGTATAAATAATTAGCAAACCCTTCCACTCGAAATTCACCCAAAGCCACCCAAATGTATTCTATCCTTTTCCATTTCCATTATATGTTATCTTACACCTACACCCCACAACCCTTTAAAAGACCTCTTAGATAGTAATGAATAATGCTTGCGCCTAGCAGTAGAGGTTTAATCCTTTACCAAGCCTATGGTAATTTATATGCTATGACATGTGATGACGTCAAATAATGTCTATTTTATAGCATCATTAACCCATGTTATTAACCCATTTTGTATAGTTATTGCAAAGAATTCTTACTTAATCATTTATATTTAAGAATTGTAGTAATTATGGAGTAATTGGTGAAACTTAGCAAAAGGCGCGCATTCTGAAGCTTAAATGAAGATATATTGAAGATTACTATTCTGAAGACCAATACACCGTATCCATAAAGGAAGATACGGCATATCCGTGCCTACACTTCATAAGAAACCACGAAAACATAAAAACCAATACACCGTATCCAGAAGAAGGCTATACGCCGTATCCAAGGATTATTATACACGATATTCTGGAAGATATCAAACGTGGTACTTACTCTAAGAAATCCCAATATGTCGTATCCCACATTGCCCGATACGGCGTATCGAACCGACTACCAGACTATATAAAAACTCAATTTTAGGTATGCAAGTGAATCTCTAAACCACCAAGTCAATCAAGAGACGATCAGAAAAGACTAGAAGGTCAGAAAAGAGCCTCAAGATCATAGGAAAACTCTTGTAATCTTTGCACAACTGAATACGCGTTCGATCGAGGTTTCTTTACTTTAATCGTTCATATATCAAACCGTGTGTATTTTTCCAATGACTATCGGCTGATACCTTTAGGTATCAACCATGTTTATGAAGATCTAATGTTAGGTTTGTTTATCTCGATTGCTTAATTTATCGTTGATTGTTGTTTATGTTTATCAATTTATATTCGTTTACGTGCCTAAGTATGCGACCTATCATTCAACTGGGTCTAGTCCTACATATTTAATACGCTGCAACTTCGGTGTTGTTTGGGCGTAGGCTAAGAGTCCGAGACAACTCTCCATATTGCAATTTATATATCTAAAATCATAGGATCACAAATATTGACCTATCTTTTCCCTTTGATTGTGAGCTTAGTTTAGCCATAAAGTGACCTTGGTACCAACGGGTATGTTCTAATCAATTGGTTAGGACTTAGACAGCAGACTATTAGTACTATAACGAAAGCCGTTAAGCTGTAAGTGGTAAAGTCTCCATGAGTTCGGGTTTAGTAAGACACATTATAACTCCTAAGATGATTTATAATCCAACAAGTGCTTACTTTATGCTAACATGCGTATGATTGTGACCAGAATTAGGTGGTCTAGGTCTTGGAAAGAAGTACCGCCTAAGTCTAGGAATGATATGCCCTTCGAGATAAGTCCAATCATTGCACTAAATAAACAAACCTGCGTTTTATCGGATTATTCATGGTTGATATGTTTTCCTTACATTAGTTCTTGACCGCTTCTCTATCATTTGTTTGTCTTCTTGTGTGTGTTTATTGCTTTACTTGTCGTCAAAACCTTAGGTTAAATACCCAAACTCGTACCAGTCTATTAGGCTGAAACCCCCTTATCATTAGTTTGGGTTTAACTTAGGTTTAACATAAATTAAGATTATATTTTGCTACTAACATAGATATTAAAATTACGATAGATTAGGAATTAACGCTCTCGCTCTTAGTGATCGACACCCTACTTACCAACGAAACTCCATCTGACCGGGTACACTGCCCGTTAAAGTGTTGTTTTTAGGTATAGTCGGCATAAAATAAATAGTAAAACTTGATACATAAATAACACCTACACAATGACACATCAAGTTTTTTGCTCCGTTGTCAGGGAGTGAAGTTGTTTAATTCTTATTTATTAGTGTTTTAGTTTAGTTTAGTGTAGTTTAGATTAATTTGCATATTTGTGTGTTTGTTTTGTGTGTTTGATTTCTGCAATGTATATTTTTGCATATTGTGTGTTTGTGTGTTTTCTGCATTATTACAATTCACTTTAACCTTCTGAGTCGAATACTCAATACGGCGTATTCATTTTCTTAGATACGGCGTATAAATTTTTTTAAACCAATACAGCGTATTCTACTCTATCATCAATACGGCGTGTTCAGTTTACTAAATACGGCGTATTAAGCTATTTGACAGTTTTCTTTCCTATCTAATTTATTACAAGTTAAAATGGATGACCCCAGCATTACCATGGAGGAGTATATCAGGCTTGAGGAAAAAAAAGCTCGTAGGCGTGGTAAGGTGTATAACTGGGAAACTGGTACGTATAGTAAGATCTGGGATAATGAAGACATTCACGACCTCGGATCTGTTGAAAGTGAATTCCCAGCTATAGTCTTTAATGACACGTTAACATCTGAAGCAGCACTCTCGTGTAAGCCTACGGTAAGTTCTCTTAACAACGATGAAATTGACTTTAGAATATCATTTGACGAATGCGATGATGAGGATTACACAATACTTTTCAACAAAAACTCATTTTCTTATAAAATGATTTCTGTCAACGATTTGAAAACGGATTCAGAAAACGATTATGAAAAAGTCATGCCTTCAATTCCATCACCTGAGTCTGTGATCAGTTGTTTTGATGATTTAGACTTCTTTACTGATTTTAAGAAAGAATTTACAGCCATTGTTTACAATAATGCTCAAACGTCTAAATCAGATTTATTAACTGAACCAATTTTAAACCCTCAACATATCGATGAATTTAATTTGAAAGATGAAACATCATTTTCCAAATGTGATGAAGAGGAACAAAACGTTTTAAATTTTAATGATCTATTTCCTTTTAACGTAATTTATCCCAATGATTCAATATCGGATAAGGACAATGATGATGATAAAGTCAATATTGAACACTCTTTGGGGGATTTATCTATCAAACTGTTACATGATGTAATAAATACCGATGTTGGTACCTAAGCAGATAGGTCAAATAAGCTTTTGGAAACAAGTCATGATACATCTAATAAATTTTTCAAAACTAAAATTTTTATCAAGGAATTAAATTTTAATATCATGACTTGTAATTATATTATCAAAGGGATGTCATTCATTTTCCTAATCAAGAAATTTTATGTGCCATTTTGCATCCCGTTCGACCCTAAATTGTTTTATAAGGATGGGATTAAATTAGGGCAAGTCTAACTTAAAGACTTTTCTGTAAACAAAAGTGCTTGCCAGGAGACAACCCGAAATGTATTTTCAATTTTTATCGAGTCTGTCTTCCCAGATTTTCTATACGGCGTATCCAACCCCATGGATATGGCGTATCCAGTCTGGACGTTATCCAGTCTTTATTTTTAGTACAGTCTATACGACGTATTCATTAAACGAATACAACGTATACAGGTATCAATATGACGTATCCTAGGGAATGGATACGGCGTATTGACTTCCTGTACAGTTTTATGTATTTATTTCAAGTCTAACCAAATGAATACACGGAGATAGAATTGCATTTGCTTTCTAAGAATTTATACAGCACCTCGTGAAAGAAATATCGACGAATATTGGTGGAGAATTTACATATCTGGAGATCTTAAAGTGTTGGAGTCTTGAAAACTTTAAGGCGGTTGTTCAACATGAAATCTTGCTCATAAACGCAACATGGAGAATCTACCGAGAAAAAATTAGGGGAGTTTCTCATTCTAATTCTTTTTAAATTCCTGTATTTAATGTTTTTTATATACAACAAGGACGTTGTATAATTCAAGTAGGGGGGTGGAATTAGAATGATCACGTGTCCAATTTTTCATAATAAAAACCTTAAATTATGCTCAAATTTAAAAAAAATTCAAGCATACTTTTATGAAAAAAACATGTAGCATAACCTCACATAATAACCCTTTGTTAGAGATTGCGAGAGGATTTAGAGCACTTTTAGTTCCAATGTTTACATTATCACTAGTTTCCAAATGTTTACCCAAAATCTACAAAATTTGAGTGTGCCGGTGATGTTGTAGACTTTAGAACTTGGCTTGGTATATCTATTCGAGACCACAATAATGAGTATTATGGATTTAATTAGAGTAACCTGTTTAATTGGTAAATCTTAGGATTACAACCAAATCCCCTTTACATGTTTCCTATTAACTAACTACACCGGTTAGTTAACCTCCCGTTAAACCCTTCCACTCTCATCTTTAGTGTGATGATCCACTAGAATAACCCGTAGAGCCAATCCTTTAGGAATTTACACCAATTATTTGTTTCGTTACACCCCTACACCTTAACCTACCCTGTTAGATTAAAGTTTAATTTATAGTTGCTAGTTGCTTAAAGTGTAAAGTTTGTATATCCCGAGTCTTGTGTCATTTTCTATCTTTGGTGCGGTTGGAAATTTGCACATTGCAAATGAGAATGTATATTTGTAGTCAAAGCTCATGTGATTTTACTACCGTCACAATTATTGGTGAAACCAAAGAAGGAAGAAATTATCAAAGGAATTATTCGGAATTATTATGATAGTGAAGACGGTGAAACTACACCGAGATTTAAAGAATAGTTAGCAAAAAAATGATGAAAAAAAATACAAAAAAAAGTTTGAAGATAATCGTTTCACAAAAAGCATTATCGAAGGAATTATACGAAGGATCGATTATTCATTGATACGTCTAAAAATCAACGATGTAGAGTATTATACAAAGTGGAAGATATCGCCACTTGTCTTGTAGAGTATGTAAAGTTTTGGGAAGATTGGGAAGTTGACCGTTATGGGAACGCCAACTTAGGTTGCTGTTTTTGATCTATGATCAAGACGTTGTAAATAGTTGTGTCTTAATCATGATAACGGTCGGGAAATAAGTGTCTAGCAACTTGTACTTTAGGCTTAATCTATTTGTTTCTTGATTTATATTTAACAACAATTTACTTCCCTCTCACCTAATGATTAGCCACTGGTTTTACGTGAAAAAGGATTCATACGCACATGCATGTCTATCTCGGCGTTCCATGTATGTATGCATGTCTTGTACCTTGTTGGTTTACGACTTTTGGTGAAAGTTAGAAGGTTTCTACCCTATATCATTCTTCATCCTAACCGTTGGTTAAATTCGAATGGGGATGTGATCGAACACACATGTCTATCCTGGTGTTCCGGTGTGAATGTGTGCATAGCTGCCTTGTTGGGTTGGTACTTTAGTTGAAAGATTGTTGAATGATCAAACCCCGTTATGTTTCCATAAAAAAAACCCATATTTACCTTTATAAACTTGTTACTCCTTGGCTTTAGTTGTGAGATGTGTATCGCTTGCCATAGCTTATGATTAGAATACTCGTCACGATACCGAGCAATTGATGCGACTATTGTTACATGTTACCACATAGATTAGTTGAGGTGATTTGAGTGTTTTCATGCCTATTTCGTGAGGTGGTTTGGTTGTGTACTTGTATAGATTGAATACGTGCTTTTAACGGAAAAATATCCTTAAGGGGTACATTTTTATTAACTTCTAAAGGGCTACTTGAGACAAGTATGATTCAAGTGGTTGTTTGTTAGGCGGGTCTGAAGGCTGGGAGGAGTGGCGGGATGGGATGGGGTGGTGGGGATTGGAGTTGGGGGGAGGGGGGGGTGGGGATATGGTGGTGAAAATTTGGTGGAGGGGGGGTCTGGGCAGTGGGATTTGGGCTTGGGATGGGAGAAAAGAGAGTGACAAGGGGATAGAACTGGGAAAGTAAGTACCGTAAGGACAAGTAGGATTCAAGTGGGGGGATATTTGATGACATCAAATAACGTCTATTTTATAGCATCATTTATCCCATGTGTGAAGGCCCAATGAACAGATCTTCTTAGCTTGTTAAAGCTTAGTTAACTTGGATAAATCCAAACTAACTATATGAGAAACTATGATTGTGAATAATACAAGTTATGCGGAATCTAACTTATAATACAAAGAAGAACGAAGAATACTAAAAACTTTAGATATATTGATTCCAAATATTCTGCCTAGGTTACAGAATAACTAACTATGAATTAATAATTCTAACTATGCCGTAGGGTTCCTTTTATACACCAAGGAAACCCTAATGGGCTTACAAAATGCGTACAATGATAATGCATATCCATTCCTAATATATCTCATGCATATCACTTTAGCGGTACTAACTATATAATACTAACAGTACTAACTAAACTGGCAGTACTAACAATGTATTGACAGTACTAACTAATATAACTAGCAGTACTAACTACTTACCTTATTTCTTCAGTCTTTAGCAGCAATATCAATCTTGAACCAGCAGTAGCAAAGTAGTACTGGCAGTAGTAACTCAAAATTCCCAACAATCCTTGATCAGCATAAGGAGAATTGTAAGTGTCTAAATCATCATCATCATAAGCACTGCCAAAAATGCCAGTATTTGGAACTTCAACTGTATCCTCTAAATTAGGCATGAGTGGATCATGTGGAAGATTAGTGAATTTACTAAGAGGACCAAATGATGATCCAACATCACCAAAAATTCTTGATGCACCAGCAGAATTAACTGGTGTGCTAACAATATTAAAACTGTTAGTGCTACTAGCTCTAGTGGTCTTCCCTGAAAGATTTTGCCTTTTACATTGTGCTTCAAACTCTTTTCTAACAGCATCTTATTGCTCTTTAGTCTCCTTCTCTTGATCCATCATCTTATCAAGAACATTCTTCAAGGCTTGTTCATTCTCACTTGCTGGTTTTTGTACAGGCTTTTCACCAGCAGCATCATCAGCTGTATCATCTTCATCTGTTTCATCTGAGCTCTTGTTGCTTGAAGAGATAGAAGACCATAATGGGAACACAATATATTGTTGAGTAGACACATTCTTTTCTTCAGATTGTCCAGCATCAACATTTTTCTTCAAACCTGTATTACCATTAGTTTCTTGTGGACTTGTATTTTTGTTAGATTGATTTCCTGCAGTAACTGGTTGATAATTTATAGAATTTGTTAAGGAATCAATATCAAAAAGCCAGTTAGGTCCTTGTCCTGCAACATTTGGTTTATTTTCAAGAAAGTTTACATGCAGATTCTCTTCAACTTTTCTAGTTTGAGAATTAAATACCCTGAAGGCTTTGCTATTTACAGAGTACCCAACTAAAAACCCTTCTTCGGCCTTCCCATCAAATTTTCCTAAAGGGTCTAAGGTATTCAGTATAGTAACAGAACATCCAAAAGGTCTCATGAAACTTATGCTTGAAGGTCTGCCAATTATAAGTTCATAGGGTGTCTTGTTATGAGGCTTTGTCACTAAAACCCTATTTAGAACATAACAAGCAGTATTAACTGCTTCAGCCCAAAATACAGTAGGTAGAAGTGAGTCTGCTAGCATAGTCCTAGCTGCCTCAATCAGAGTCCTATTCTTTCTCTCAGCAACTCCATTTTGTTGTGGAGTTCTGGCAACACTAAATTCCCTTTTTATCCCTTTTAATCCACATAATTCATTCATTTCCCTATTTTTGAATTTTGTCCCATTATCACACCTGATTACTTTAACCTTATGGTTTAATTGGTTTTCTATTTCTGTTATAAATCTCTTAAGAATCCCACTAGTCTCATCCTTAGAGGCTAAGAAGAAAACCCAGCTAAACCTGCTAAAGTCATCAGTCACTACAAGGCAATATGTCTTATGGTTGATACTCCTAACAGATGTTGGACCAAATAAGTCCATATGCAACATCTGTAAGGGTTGGCTGATAGAGCTCACAAGTTTGGCCTTACAGGAAGCCTTGTGTTGCTTTCCCTTCTGACAAGCAACACAAGTATGGTCATTTTCAAAAATCTTTGAAGGAAGACCTCTTACAAGGTTTCCCTTCACAAGTTTATTCATTGTTTTAAAATTCACATGACCCAGCCTCCTATGCCATAATTTAGACTCATCAATTGTGGCTTTTGCAAACAAACAAGTTAAATCTCCAGAAGGAACAACATTCTTTAAATCAAAGTAAATCAAAGCTATACTATTGCAATTTCCTGGGAACTCTAAACAGTACTTGGCTTGCAATCAAGTAGCTAAAATCAGGAGACCAAACAAGACATATCAGTTTCAATGAAAAGAACATTGTTTATTGTCACACATTTGTGTAGAACAGGTAAAAGGATTAAACTTTAGTTCTTTAACAAAAAACACATCTTTCAAGTCTAACTTATATTGTTCTTAACTTATCCTTTTCCCTGTTTATCTTACCACCTCTAGCACTTCCACCAAAAGCAACAAAACCTCCATCACTGTCTTGATAGTCAATGAGGAAGTCTTTGTTCCCTGTCATGTGCCTAGAACATCCACTGTCAAATATTCCTTTGTTCTTCAAAGCTTGTTGTAGATTTCCCTGCACAAAAGTAAGAGAGTCAATGTCTCTTAGGGACTCAAGCCACTACTGAGACTTGAGTCTGCCTGTGGATCTATATAATTTACCTCTTTGAGACCCATGGTCTACTATTGTCTTTGAGAACATTGTTTTACAACAATCATTTTTAAGGTCTCCAAACACAACCGCTGAGCCTTAACATTCCAAAGCATGGACCCATTTCCCTTAACAGTACTAACTGCTGTTTGCCCAGCAGTATTAATAAGTAACCATTTTACTTGACAGTATTAACTTTTTCATTTGAAATTCTGGTATTTGGTGTTATTGGTTTATAAAAAGACCTTCTAATAGGTAAATGAGACTTATGAAAAGCATTTGTTCTTATTTTTGAAACATTCACTCTCTTTGTATGGGTAGTAGTATTAACTGGTCTGTGTGTACTAGTTGATGTTGTTGCTCTTATAGAGCTTTTCTTGGCAGTACTAAGTGGTACTCTTCCAGACCTTGTTAAGACTACATATGAAACAAATTTATTTTGATGATTTATTCTTTGAACATTATTCCAAACTGGTCTAATTTCCCTTTGACTAGTATTCTTTCCCATATTTTTCAAAACAGACTTTTTAGCCATTCTCTTTTCATAAAAATCACAGTCTTTTATTAGATGGATGTAACTGCCACAAACAAAACATGCTTTCTTTGTAGACCCAAATCCTAACCCCAGTTTTTAAGTCATTTTCCCATTCCAATCTCTTCTATCTACCTTAAGATTTTGAGTGGTTATCCTAGGTTTTTTAGCTTGTTTAGGTTTAACAAATTCATTCCTAGCATTAGTAAACTATGGGAAAGCTTAGTTAACTTGGATAAATCCAAACTAACTATATAAGAAACTATGATTGTGAATACTACAAGTTATGCGGAATCTAACTTGCAATACTAAAAAGAACAACGAATACTAAACTTGAATATATTGATTGCAAATATTCTGCCTAGGTTACAGAATAACTAACTATAAATTGATATGTGTTTGCTATGAAAATTGATATGTCTAACTATGTTGTAGGGTTCCTTTTATACACTAAGGAAACCCTAATGGTCATACAAAACGCATCAAGTGATCATGCATATCTATTCCTAATATAACTCATGCATATCACTTTAGCAGTACTAACTATATAATACTAACAGTACAAAATATGAACTAACAGTACTAACTAAACTGGCAGTACTAACATTTGTACTGACATCACTAACTATTATAACTAGCAGTACTAATGACTTAGACTATTTTCTAAGTTCTTCAATAACAGCATCAAGTTGAACCAGCAGTACAAACTTCCAAAGCTAGCAGTATTAAATTGAATCAGCAGTACTAAGTTGTAGAAGTCTATAATTCCTAACAATCCTCCCCTAAACTTGTGATTTATCTCCAAATCAACAAGTTTCTTCAGTATAAGCATCTTGACTACCAGAAGGATGTATCCAAACACTTCTTTATTCTTTTAGTGTGACTTGATAAACTTGAGAAGCTCAAATGCCATTATGCTCTCAACTTCAGCTTCTAGTTCAATATCTTTTGCAGCATTTCCTTGATGAGTGTCTCTACTAGCATGCTAAAGGCAGTCAAAAGTTACCATCCATCATTAATGTATGAATCCACAACTTCATACCATTCCCTAACTAATTAGATCCAGATCCTGCTGATAATCTAAATTTCCATCCTCTGTATATGGTTTCAAACATTGACCTTAAGATCTTCCCTTAAAGTAACAAATTGTAACCTCTAGAGTAGTGTCTCAAACCTCTCATCAACCACACTATGCAATCTGGAACCAAATCTTGTCTATCAAATTTTCTTTGAGCATACTGGATAATGATTTTGATAACTAATTATTCCCATCATGCTTCTAATGATCTTTATAAACATGAGATCTTCCAAATAACACTCCCCAAGTCTGAATTCCAATCAACTATTAGGGTATTTAGCCAGACAAAATCATTAGATTCCACAGTCTCTTCTTCATCTGAAACAACTGTTAACCACATTCTTAATTCTTCCTTTTCATGCTCATAGTCTGAGTCTGCTATCTTTCCATCATCTTCTTGCTGATTCTTGTTCCTCTGCAACATTTCTCTAACTTTTTCTTTTTAGACTTTTCTTTACTTTTCTTTTTCACCCCTACTCTTTTTCTGGAAAAGAGTTTCTTTAACATCCCCTAACTGGCTGTGCACTGCTATCAACCTTCTTTTCACTGTCTTTAATATCTTTTGTATCAGTGCTGAAAGGCATCCAATCCACCTCTCCTCTTTTTCATATAATTCTTTGAATTTCCCTCATAATCTTATTCATTAGTTTGTTGATGAGTATACTTACCCATATGCTGAGATAATTAATCATCCTAATCCTACTTGAGTTTTTAATTAGTGGTTTGTTTCTTATTGCGCTCTGCTCTTCGCTGCTAGAACCAATTGTTTTATTCTTTGAGTCAAAGAATTCTGTTAACAATTCTGCCCTTTCTCAATTGTGTACTTTTCTTGCTCTTCATGTGTTAGTGCTTACAAGCCAGTTTATGATCTTCATCTATTCTGGCTTGAAATTTCATCAACTCTTTGGCTAAAGCAGATTAGTATCATCTTCGTTCCTAGTCTTCTTTGTTGTGCTCTTTCCAACTCTGCTAATTCTTCCTCATGTATTCTTTGAGCTAACTCTGCATCAGCTTGAACTTGCAAATCACCTTGATCTCTCATCTTGATTTTCACAGGTTCTTCTTCAACTAACACACCTTTACCTTTGTCTTTAAGATCAATGGTTGGAAGAGGTTAAAGTGTATTTATTGATCTGACAAGTTTGACAATTGTAGAAGAGTCTTCTACATCTGTAATAGAAACTCCTTTCTCCTTAGCTTTTTGTTCCTTCATCTTTATCAATTGTTTTGACCAATTGCCCATATGGACATCCTCGCATCAAGACTATGTTTTGTTGAAGAGGAGTCCGTTGTTCAACGCAGTCTATAGTTACACCAGCAGTACTAATTGGTGCACTAACAGTACTAACTCCAGTTGCAGCAGCATCAACTGTCTCCTCTTCAACATTTTCCATATGATCATCAAGCTATTTAAAATCCTTATCTTTGAACATTGGCTTTAACTTGTCACTTCTCCTCCCCTGTTTGGATGCATCCTCCTCATCCAAATCATCATCAGAAGAAGTCTCAACTTGTATGTATGTCCTCTTTCTTGGGTGTGAGATGCTTGACTTCCTTTTTCTTTCCAATTTCTTGACTTTTCTTTTTAGGTTGAGGATCTCCACAGCTTGAGCATCCTTTCCTTTTTCCAAGTCAAGTGCCTATTTTGACAGTTTTATACATAGAGTAATCAATTCATCTAGTTTCATCCTACCCTCATCACTTCCAGGTGTGTAACCTCCTATGAGATGTGAATCATGGGGGTGTAGGTGGTACATTATCTGTCAATTCAAAAGTTTGTTCCATACTGCCCTCCCTACTTCCAGATGTGTGACCTTCTGAGAAAGGTGGTTTATTGGGCTGTTTAAGTACTTTCTCAGACCTAGTCTGAGCAGGAGTACCCCCATGGTTTATTGAGGCTTGACGGATAATGTACCACCTACACCCCATGATTCACCTCTCACAAGAGGTTACACACCTGGAAGTGATTAAGGTAGGATGAAACTAGATGAATTGATTACTTTGTGTACAAAACTGTCAAAACAGGTGCTTGACTTGGAAAAAGAAAAGGATGCTCAAGCCGTGGAGATCCTTAACCTAAAGAGAAGAGTCAAGAAATTGGAAAGAAAGTCAAGCATCTCACACCCAAGAAAGAGGACATACAGACAAGTTGAGACTTCTTCTGATGATGATTTGAATGAGGAGGATGCATCCAAACAGGAGAGGAGAAGTGACAAGTTAAAGCCAATGTTCAAAGATAAGGATTTTGAAGAGCTTGATGATCATATGGAAAATGTTGAAGAGGAGAACAGATGAAGCTGGCGAGCAACTGTAGTTATACTGTTAGTGACACCAGTTTTAGTACTACTTGGTGTATGACTATTAGTATTTTTTGCTGAACCAAGGACTCCTCCTACAACAAAAATAGTCTTTGATGATGAGGATTTCACTATAGAAATGGCTCGGACATTGATAAAGATGAAGGAACAAAAATCTAAGGAGAAAGGAGTTGCTATTAAAGATGTAGAAGACTCTTCTACAATTGTCAGGTCTGTTAGATCAATAACTACACTTTAACCTCTTCCAACCATTGATCCTAAAGACAAAGGTAAAGGTATGCTAGTTAAAGAGGAACATGTGAAAATTAAGATGAGAGATCAAGGTGATTTGCAAGTTCAAGCTGATGCAGAGTTAGCTCAAAGAATACATGAGGAAGAATTAGCAGAGTTAGAAAGAGCACAACAGGAAAGACAAAGGCAAGAAGATGATACTAATGCTACTTTAGCCAAAGAGTTTGATGAAATTCAAGCCAGAATAGATGCTGATCATGAACTGGCTATAAGACTAACACATGAATAGCAAGAAAAATACACAATTGAAGAAAGGGCAAGATTGTTAGCAGAATTCTTTGACCAAAGAAAGAAACAATTTACAGCAGCAAGAGTAGAGGCAATAAGAAATAAACCACCTTTAAAAACTCAAGTCAGGAACAAGATGATTACTTATCTCAAGCATATGGGTAAGTATACTCATCAATAACTAAAGAGCAAGACTTATAAGGAAATTCAGAGATTATATGAAAAAGAGAAGAGGTAGATTAATGACTTTCAACCAATGGATACAGAAGCTATTAAAGACAGTAAAAAGAAGGTTGATAGCAGTAGCAAGCTAGCTGGGGGAAGTAGAAAGAAAACTCTTACCAGAAAAAGAGTAGGTGAAAAGAAAAGTAAAGAAAGTACTAAAAAGAAAAAGTTAGAGAATGTTGCAAAGAAACAAGAATCAGCAAAGAGTGATGAAGAAGCAGCTGCAGACTATGAGCATGAAAAGGAAGAATTAAGAATGAGGTTAAGAGTTGTTTCAGATGAAGAAGAGACTGTGGATCCAATGATTTTGTCTGCTAAATACCCTATAGTTGATTAGGAATCTCATAACTTAGGGAGTGTTGATATGGAAGATCTTACAGATTATAAAGAATATTAAAGCCGGATGGGATACTAGTTTATCACAAATCATTATCCAGTAGCCCAGGAAATTTGATAGAAAGATTTTGTAGATTTGGCACACATTGGGTGATGAAAAAGGTTTTGAAGACACTACTCAAATGGTTCCAATTTGTTGCTTTTGGGGAGATCTTAAGTAATGTTTTTGAACCAAATGCAGAGGAGAAATTTGGAGTAATCACAGGATTGGCTCTGATTAGCATAGAAAATAAATGAAATTAGTCATACATTACTGATGGATGTGATTTTGACCTGCTATCAAACATGAAAGGTTAGAGGAAAAGATATCCTTCATCAAGAAATGCGCAAAAGAGTTAAACAAGAAGCTAGAAGCTGAGCTGAGAGCACAATGACATTTGAGCTTCCTCCGATTTATCAGTCACATGCTAGAAGGAATATAGAAGAAGTGTTTGGATACATCCTCCTGGTAGTCAAGATGCTTATACTGAAGAAACTTGCTGATTTGGAGATAAATCACAAGTTTAGGGGAGGATTGTTGGGAATTATGGACTTCTACAACTTAGTACTGCTGATTCATTTTAATACTGCTAGCTTTGGAAGTATTGTAACACAGCTGGGTTTCAAAACTTGATGCTATTATTGAAGAACTTAGAAAATAGTCTAAGTCATTAGTACTACTAGTTATAATAGTTAGTACTGTCAGTACAAATGTTAGTACTTCCAGTTTAGTTAGTACTGTTAGTTCATATTTTGTACTGTCACATTAATATAAGTTTTTTTTTTTTTTTTTTTTTTTTTTTTTTTTTTTTATTTTTTTTTTTTTTTTTTTTTTTTTTTTTTTTTTTTTTTTTTTTTTTTTTTTTTTTAGATACTTCAAAAATGATATGCATGCGTTTATATTAGAGAAATAATATTGCATGATCACTTGAACGGCATTTTGGTAAGCCCATTAGGTTTCCTTAGTGTATAAAAGGAACCCTACGGCATAGTTAGACATATCAATTTTCACAACAAACACATATCAATTTATAGTTAGTTATTCTATAACCTAGGCAGAATATTTGTAATCAATATATTCAAGTTTAGTATTCGTTGTTCTTCTTAGTATTGCAAGTTAGATTCCGCATAACTTGTAGTATTCACAATTATAGTTTCTCATATAGTTAGTTTGGATTTATCCAACTTAACTAAGCTTTAACAAGTCTAAAAAAGATCTGTTTTATTGGGACTTCACACCACCTGCAACTCCTACCATGCACAAGGAGGGCCTAGTCGCACATGCTTCAACTGTAACCGCCTGGGTCATTTGGCAAAGGATTGTAGAGGTGTGCCAAGGAATGTGAATCATGTCAATGCTAGAAACCTGATTGTTAGAGCGTGTTATGAGTGTAGTAGTACCAATGATGTCAGGTCAGCTTGTCCTAGAATAAATAGGGCACAAGGACCGAAAGAAAATCATCCAAATCAAGTTGCTGCTAATAATGGGGGTCAGGGTCGTGGGAACCAAGGGAACCAGGCTAGGGGTAGGGCATTCATGTTTGGAGCAGAGGAAGCTCGCCAAGATCTGAACATTATGACGGGTATGTTTACTTTGAACAATCATTTTGCCACTACATTATTTGACTTTGGTGCCGATTATAGTTTTGTTTCCACTACTTTAATACCTTTGTTAGGCTTAGAGCCCAATGACTTAGGTTTATGATATGCGATTGAGATAGCTAGCGGGAAACTAGTAGAGATTGATAAGGTTCTTAAGGGTTGCAAATTAGAAATCGAGGGTCATGTCTTTGACATTGACTTGATACCTTTTGTGCATGGGTGTTTTGATGTGATTATAGGTATGGACTGGTTGTCCAATTATAAGGCTAAAATAATTTGCCATGAGAAGGTAGTGAGGATACCACTACCAGATGGCAAGGTACTTAGAGTATTAGGAGAGAGACCAAAAGAGAAAGCAAATTTTTTGATGGGTGGTAAGGCTGGTGATAAGAAACAAGAAGAGATTGTTCTGGTTAGAGATTTTCCTGAGGTATTCACGGATGATCTATCTGGATTACCGCCTATTCGAGAAATTAAGTTCCGAATTGAGTTAACCCCTAGAGCAACGCCAGTTGCAAAGTCTCCTTATCGTTTGGCACCTTTTGAATTGGAGGAGTTGTAGAGACAACTCAAGGAACTCCAAGACAAAGGTTTTATTCGACCAAGTTTGTCGCCTTAGGGAGCGTCGGTATTGTTCGTTAAGAAAAAGGATGGTTCTTTTAGGATGTGTATTGATTATAGAGAGTTGAACAAGTTCACTGTTAAGAATCGTTTTCCACTTCCTAGAATTGATAATCTATATGATCAACTGTAAGGGTTACAGTTTTTCTCGAAGATAGATCTTAGGTCTGGATACCATCAGCTGAGACTGCGTTTAGAACTCGTTATAGACATTTCAAGTTCATTGTAATGCCCTTTGGTCTGACTAACGCACCAGCAGTATTTATGGATTTGATGAATAGAGTTTGTAGGCCTTATCTTGATAAGTTTATGATAGTGTTTATAGACAATATCTTAATCTACTCTAAGACTCAAGAGGAGCATGTAGAACACTTAAGGTTAGTCTTGGGACTGCTCAAGAAGGAGAAACTGTATGCTAAGTTTTCTAAGTGTGAATTATGGCTAAGAGAAGTATAGTTTCTTAGGCATGTGATAAATGGTAATGGGATTCATGTGGATCCTAGTAAGATTGAAGCTGTTAAGAATTGGAAAGCCCCTAGAACTTCGACTGAGGTTCGTTCATTCTTAGGATTGGCTGGGTATTACCGTAGGTTCATTGAGAACTTTTCTAAGATAGCTAAGTCTCTTATTATCTTGACTCAAAAGTGTAAGACTTTCGATTAGGGTGATGAACAGGAATTGGCATTTCAAACCTTGAAGGATAAGTTGTGTAATGCGCCTGTTCTAGCTCTCCTCGATGGACTAAAAGAATTTGTGGTATATTGTGATATGTCTGGGATATGACTAGGTTGTATGTTAATGCAAAGAGGTAAAGTGATAGCCTATGCGTCTAGGCAGTTAAAAATTCATGAGAAGAATTATACTATCCATAATTTGGAGTTGGGTGCGGTTGTATTTGCACTTAAGATCTAGAGACATTATCTGTATGGGATAAAGAGTGTCATCTATACGAATCATAAGAGTCTTTAGCATATCTTTAGTCAAAAAGAGTTGAATATGCGACAGCGTCGCTGGATAGAGTTGTTTAGTGATTATGACTATGAAATTCGCTACCATCCTAGTAAGGCGAATGTGGTAGCTGATGCCCTAAGTAGGAAGGAAAGAGTAAATTCTAAGAGAGTTAGAGCTATGAATATGACCCTTCAGTCGATATCAAGGATAGGATACTGGCTGCTTAGAAGGAGGTTGTGGATGAGTTTGCAGGATTGTAGAAAGGTTTAGATGAAATGATAGAACAGAGAAGTGATCGAACTTTGTACTACCTGGATCGAATATGGGTACCTTTAAAGGGTGAGGTAAGAACCATGATAATGGATGAAGCTTATAAGTTGAAGTACTCTGTATACCCAGGAGCTGATAAGAAGTATTATGATTTAAGAGATAGGTATTGGTGGCCTGGAATGAAAAAGGTTATAGTTGAGTATGTTAGTAAGTGTTTGACTTGTCTGAAGGTTAAGGCTGAGCATCAAAGGCCATTTAGCTTGCTCCAGCAATCTAAGATTCCCGTATGGAAATCAGAAGGAATAGCTATGGATTTTGTGACTAAGTTGCCTAGGACGAGTAGTGGGCATGACACAATCTAGGTCATTGTGGACCGATTGACTAAGTCTGCTCATTTTCTACCTATGCGTAAGGATTATAAGATGGATAGATTGGCTATATTGTATTTGAATGAGGTAGTTGCTAGGCATGGTCTGCCGATCTCGATTATATCGGATCGCGATAGTCGATTCACATCAAGGTTTTGGCAGTCAATTCAAGAGGCATTAGGAACTCGTTTAGACATGAGTATGACTTATCACCCTCAGACCGATGGTCAGAATAAGCGTACTATTTATACTTTGGAAGACATGCTTAGAGTGTATGTCCTATAGTTCGGAGGAAGTTGGGATGTTCATCTTCCGTTGGTTGAGTTTTCGTATAACAATAGTTATCATGCTAGTGTGAGATGTGCCCCGTTTGAGGAATTGTATGGTAGGAACGTGTCGTATCGCAGCATAATGTGGGCTGAGGTTGGAGAGTCAGTTGATAGAACCTGTGTTAGTTCAAGAGACTAACTGAGGAAGATCTCGCGATTAAGGAAAGACTTAAGCTGTGCGTGAATCGTCAGAAAAGTATGCTGATAAGAGGAAAAAGCCTCTAGAGTTAGTGTAGTAACTCGAGTCCCTTCACAAAGTGTCACCTGGAAAGTGTTGTACGACATGGGAGAAAGGGAAGTATAGCACCTTAGGTGTTATTAACCGTTTGAGATTGTGAGAAAGTAGGCCCTGTGCCTATCATTTTAGATTTCCTTGAGGAGTTGAACGGTGTTCCTAAGACATTTCCTACTGATCAAACCTAAAGAAGTAGTTTTGGCTGACCCAACACTGCAATGCCTTTTGATGAGATTCGAGTTGATGCTGAAGTTAAATTTTGTTGAAGAGAACTGTTTTTTTTGTTTTTATAAAAATTTTAGAAGAGAGTTTAAAAAGTTGAAGCTAGTAAGGATTTCTATCGTTAACGTATCGGTGGACTTCGAAAACGTGAATTCGCGTGGACGTGAAGATCAGATGAAATTAAAGTACCCGTATATTGATTAGATGACGTAATGTAGAGAATTTCGTGGGACAAAATTCTTTTTAAGGGGGGGTAGTAATGAACCTTTTCCCTTTTTTGTGTTCTGAATATTTCATTTATATCCTCGTTGACTATTTGACCTTTGTTTAGTTTATTCATAATTTTGTACCGTGTGATGGTGAAGATTTTTATGAGAATTCGATAAATTATGTGGTTTATTTTGATAAAATTCCTTTGGAAGAGTATTATGTGTACTTTTATTTCGGTGGTTTGACCTGTGAATTTGAGGAAATGCAAAAAACGAGTCTACACGTCCCGTTAGATGTCCAGATGAGTTTCGAAAGGGTTTAAAGTAAAAATATGTCATGTGAATACTCTAGGTTAATGAAAAAGTATTTTTAAGGTGAATAAAATGCTAATTAACTTTGGGGTAAATTTTTTGGTTAAGTTTTACGAGCTTTTAAGTGATCCCGACACGAAAAGAAAGACCCGAACCTTCCTAGGATCTTTTGGCCGGTCGAACCCTCCCTTGGAGACAAGGAGACTTATTTTTAAGGCTTGTGTCTTTTGGAGAAGGACTATAGCACTTATATGCTTTCCACTAGAAACATTATCCCATAATCCTTATCATTTCTTTTAAAAAAAACACACATATAAGTGTGTGTGTGTGTGTGTGTATCCGGCCGCCACTACACCACCACAAATCCACCATAAATTTTCCAACTTTGATCGAGAACGTGATATTCCGGGTTGATACGAGTGTTTGGGTATTTATTTAAACAACGTTTGGGTTGTCCGGTTCGTGTCGAAATATACATTTTTGAAGATTTTCTTGTAAGTTTTCAAATTCAAATTCCGTTTGTCCTTTTGGGTTTATTTGGATGCATAGATGTTAGTTGTACAAGTTGATCGTTGTGAAAATTGATTTTTGGAAACGAAACGAAAGAAAAGGGTGAGTTTGGTTCGTGTAACAATAAAAAGGAAAAAGAGAGTTTTTGTAGTTTTGATGTTGTGGTCGTGATGGTTGAATAATATATGATGCTAGAATGCTTATTTTTTATAGTAGCTTGTATGGCTTATTCGGGCTTATTTTTAAGCTATTTCTTGGCTTATTTGGGCTTATATGCCACGTATAGTTTCCCAAAATCACTAGAAAAGTGATTTTGATTATTTTTGTGTTATGGCGTATGTTGTGAACTATTTTTGAGGCTTATGGTAGTAACCAAATGCGATATGTAGCTTATTAGCTTACTTTCAAGTTTAATATACGTAGTTTGGAGTTTATGGACTCACAACCCAATAAGTCTATTTGAGCCGCGGCTTAATGGGAGGGCTTATTGTGGTCCGAATGATTTTCTACATATAAGTATATACTTATGTACGTAAATGGACTTTGGTTTTGGACTCGGATCGTATTTTGGACTTATAAATATCCTAATGGACCCTTGTTGGGCCTTAAGGCCCAATAAGCGATATTTAGTCGTAATGAGAGTTTTGATGAACTTTTGAAAGTGAAAATGTATTTACGAAGTGATATTGAACGATATTTTAGGAAAAATGTTTTAGTAAACGTTAAAGATTGAGATTTTAGAATTTTGTCGAAAAGTGTCGAATTTGTGAAAATTGTTGAAAATGAGGTTTGAAACCTTGGAAAACGTTGTATAAACGTACGGGTCATGTCGAAATTTCGTAAAAAGTTTATACTTAGAAATTTTCCTAAAAACATGATTTTTGATTTTAAATAATAATATATTATTTAATTATTTTATATATTTAATAAATTCACTAAAAGACGAAAAATATATTTTTTCTCGAAACTTCTTTAATGTGTTTATTATGAGTAAACGTTTCATTTTTAACCGTATAATGATTATTTTGAAGTGACTAAGATGTACCGAATGGACTTGTCGAGATATATTTATAATTAATAATTATAAATATTTATTATATTACTTATCTATTTACGCTAAATAGTATAAGTATGTATTATCGAGGAATGAGATTGATATGATTGTGGAGTTAAGTCGTCAACCATCACACCACTAAATTGTTTTGGGTAATTGTACAACGCGTCTAAACTCTATGCATCAAACGTGAAGATTGTTTTGGAATTGGATGATTAAATTGGGATATTAACTGGACTAGGTCGTGTGCGGGCGTCGTTGCATTTGCTTGTGTGATTGAGATTTGGTTGCTAAAGACTTGCTTGAGGTGAGTTCTCGTAGCCCCACTTTTTACTATTTTTTCGTTAGGAGAAAATGATACTCAAATGTGTTTTGAAATGTTTTGAATTGATCTGTGCGAAATGTGGTTTTGTTTTTGGAACAAGATATGTGCTTATGACTGCTATGTGAATATTATGTGTTGCATGATTGTTTGGAGCGGATGGGTACGCCTACCTAGTATTTGTGTGATTATTAGAGCGGATGGGTACGCCTACCCAGGTTTGTGTGTGGTCTTGCCCTAATTTTAGTGCTCCAGCTGGTAGGCCCTTTAGGTGCGTAAGTGACATATGGTTATTGATTATCGATGATGCTAAGGTTGTTTGCATATATTCACTGTCATATAGCACTATTGTCCACTGTTTGAAATATTGGCACAACTTTTGGGTTTAAGGTCAAACCTACGAGCTCACCAACATTATTGTTGACGTTTTTAAGTATCATTTTCAGATGAAGTGAAAGAAGAATAGTTTGGTGATTATGTTAGCAGACTTAGAAGTATCCCGAGGGAAATTTCATGTGAAGTCTTGCTTGCTTGTTGTTTGATTCTAGTATTTGGATTTTTTGGATTAAGTTTGGATTATGGAACCCTGTGAGGGCGTTTAAATAATTATAAGATGTTAGATATGAGTAAAAGACTCGGTCACCCCGTATATTTATTGTTTATAATAGTTCGTAGTATAATAGTTAATCGTATGTCTTTCGGTTTTATGTCGGGTTCTGATACCCGGTATTTTGTAAAAACTATATAAGCCTCTTCCAACTTTGGAAGAGGCAAGCTAGTAATAATCATTTTCCTTTTACACATACATTTCTCTCTCTAGAAATATCTCTCTATGTGTTTCTCTCTCTAGAAACTAGCCCAATCACAAGAATCATCACCCGTGTTATGAATTAAACGATCCTACAATTGGTATCAGAGCAGGTTTGGATTCGTGATTGATTCTTATGGTTGTTCAAGATCAAACTAGTCCTAATTTTGGTTCTAAAAAGCCCACGGCTCAACTTTTTTTTGGGCTTAATTGGTTGGTTAATGTTGTTGTTTTTCTTGTTACTTATGCTAAGGAAGTTGTATTGGTACTACTACAAGTGATCAACAAGCCTCAAGTTCGAAAACAAAGCTAAAAGGTTAGAATTTATTTTTGTGTTCTTCGTGGAGAGTTGCCTAATATTGGAAGATTCACAAAGATTTACATGTTATTGTGTGCTTAATTTTCTTAAAGTCGCATAATGTTACATGTTATAGCTTTGATCCGTGGTTGATAAGCTCATTTTGAAGTGTTTATGCAAAATTCGTCCTTAGTGTTCTAGTTGGCGGTTTGGTATAAGAGGGGACAAGATCTACATTTTTAGGAAAAGGTAGGTGGCGAGTTGACTGGTCAAAGGCGAGTTGATTATAATATTAGCCAAAAGCAAATGTTACTTTGCCAAAATTGAAAACACACGGCGAGTTGGTCATTTTATTCAACGGCGAGTTAAAGAAAATCACACGGCGAGTTGCATATTTAACCGGCAGTTTGAATATAACATTATACGGCGAGTTACCAACTGGAGGCGAGTTACTCATGATTCTCACATCGGTTTGCTTATTTTAATAAGGCATCGAGTTAGTCACTTCTTGCGGCTGTTTGCTTATTTTATTCAGGCAGCGGTTTGCCAAGACAGACCAAGGCAGCGGTTTGCCTCATTTTCAGTGGCGGTTTGCGTGAGTTTTTGGAGGCGGTTTGATTAAAAAAAAATTAAGTAATTTGTAATCTTTTTTTCTATAGCATTTTTAACTTATTTTTACATCAAATTAAAATTTTGGTAATAGGGTAAAAAAAATTTCGGTCGACACCTTTTTAGCGACACTTTTTGACGGGAAAAATTAAGTAAAATATAATTTTTTCTTTAGCCTTTTTAGCTTATTTTTACACCAAATTTAGATTTTGGTAATAGGGTAAAATTTATTTTAGCTGGGAGGTTGCTGTTAATATGTCATAGAATGACTTTAAGTTTATGACGATACAAGAGTTTTGTCCTAGTCATGAGATGCAAAAAGTTGGAATCTTAGTTGTCGAAATCACGCATAGTCGGCGAGCTTGGCCATGCTGTGTATACTGATAGGTTTCATGAGTTGGCTAGGTTAGTTCCTCATTTGGTAACTCCTGAGAGTAGGATGATTGAGAGGTATGTGTATGGCCTTGCTCTACAAATCCGTGGGATGGTGGCAGCAACGGAGCCAAAGACAATACAGAAGGTTGTACAGATTTCTAGTGCACTGACCGATGAGGCTATGAGAAATGGATCAATTAAGAAAGTTGAGAAAAGAGGAAATGTGGGGGAAACTAGCAAGGATAAGAATGGTAGGGATGACAATAAGAGGACTAGGAATGGGAATGTTTTTGCTACTACTGTAAACCCTATAAGAAGAGAGAATATGGTACTTGGTCCAAGTGTACCACCTGCAGCTCCTACCATGCACCCGGAGGGCCTTGTCGCACATGCTTCAACTGTAACTGCCCGGGTCATTTAGCAAAGGATTATAGAGGTGTGCCGAGGAATGTGAATCTTGTCAATGCTAGAAACCCAACTGTTAGATCATGTTATGAGTGTGGTAGTACCGACCATGTCAGGTCAGCTTGCCCTAGATTGAATAGAGCACAAGGACCGGAAGAGAATCGTCCAAATTAAGTTGCTGCTAATAACGGGGGTCAGGGTCATGGAAACCAAGGGAACCAGGCTAGGGGTAGGGCATTCATGTTGGGAGCAGAGGAAGCTTGCCAAGATCCGAACATTGTGACAGGTATGTTTACTTTGAACAATCATTTTGCCACTACCTTATTTAACTCTGGTGCCGACTATAGTTTTGTTTCCACTACCTTCATACCTCTATTAGGCTTAGAGCAGCGAATTAGGTTTCAAATATGAGATTAAGATAGCTAGCGGGCAGCTAGAAGAGATTGATAAGGTTATTAAGGGTTGTAAACTAGAAATTGAGGGTCACGTCTTTGACATCGACTTGATACCTTTTGGACATAGGAGTTTTGATGTGATTATAGGTATGAATTGGTTGTCTAATTATATAGCTAAAATAATTGCTATTAGAAGGTAGTGAGGATACCACTACCGGATGGCAAGGTGCTTAGAGTAGTAGGAGAGAGACAGAAGAGAAAGCGAGATTGTTGATGAGTGCTAAGGCTAGTGATAAGAAACAAGAAGAGATTGTTGTGGTTAGAGATTTTCCTGAGGTATTCCCGGATGATCTATCTGGATTACCGCCTATTCGGGAAATTGAGTTTCGGATTGAGTTAATCCTTGGAGCAACGCCGGTAGCAAAGTCTCCCTATCGTTTGGCACCTTCTAAAATGGAGGAGTTGTTTGGATAACTCAAGGAACTCCGAGATAAAGGTTTCATTCGACCAAGTTCATCGCCTTGGGGAGCGCCGGTATTGTTCGTTAAGAAAAAGGATGGTTCTTTTAGGATGTGCATTGATTATAGAGAATTGAACAAGTTGACCGTTAAGAATCGTTATTCGCTTCCTAGAATTGATGATCTATTTGATCAACTGCAAGGGTCGTAGTTTTTCTCAAAGATAAATCTTAGGTCTGGATACCATCAGCTGAGAGTGCATGAGGATGACATACCAAAGACTGCGTTTAGAACTCGTTATGGACATTTCGAGTTCACTGTAATGCCTTTGGGTTGACTAATGCACCAGCAATATTTATGGATTTGATGAATAGAGTTTATATGTCGTATCTTGATAAGTTTATGATAGTGTTTATAGATGATATCTTAATCTACTCTAAGACTCAAGATAAGCATGTAGAAACATTTAAGGTTAGTCTTGGAACTGCTCAAAAAGGAGAAACTGTATGCTAAGTTTTCTAAGTGTGAATTCTGGCTAAGAGAAGTGCAGTTTCTTGGGCATGTGATAAATGGTAATGGAATTCATGTGGACCCTAGTAAGATTGAAGCTGTTAAGAATTGGAAAGCCCCTAGAACTCTGACTGAGGTTCGTTCGTTCTTAAGATTGGTTGGGTATTACCGAAGGTTCATTGAGAACTTCTATAAGATAGCTAAGTCTCTTACTATCTTGACTCAGAAGTGTAAGACTTTCGATTGGGGTGAGGAACAGGAATTGGCATTTCAAACCTTAAAGGATAAGTTGTGTAATGCGCCTGTTCTAGCTCTCCCCGATGGACCGGAAGACTTTGTGGTATATTGTGATGCATCCAGGATAGGACTAGGTTGTGTGTTAATGCAAAGAGGTAAAGTGATAGCCTATGCGTCTAGGCAGTTGAAAATTCATGAGAAGAATTATACTACCCATGATTTAGAGTTGGGTGCGGTTGTGTTTGCACTTAAGATCTAGAGACATTATCTGTATGGGACAAAGAGTGTCATCTATACGGACCATAAGAGTCTTCAGCATATCTTTAGTTAGAAAGAGTTGAATATGCGACAACGTCGCTGGATAGAGTTGTTTAGTGATTATGACTGTGAAATTCGCTACCATCCTGGTAAGGCGAATGTGGTGGTTGATGCCCTAAGTAGGAAGGAAAGAGTAAAGCCTAAGAGAGTTAGAGCTATGAATATGATCCTTCAGTCGAGTATCAAAGATAGGATACTGTCGGCTCAGAAGGAGGGTATAGATGAGTTTGCAGTATTGCAGAAAAAGGTTTAGATGAGATGATAGAACAGAGAAGTGATAGAACTTTGTACTACCTGGATCGAATATGGGTACCTTTGAAGGGTGAGGTGAGAACCCTGATAATGGATGAAGCCCATAAGTCGAAGTACTCTGTACACCCAGGAGCTGATAAGATGTATTATGATTTGAGAGATAGGTATTGGTGGCCTGGAATGAAAAAGGATATAGCTGAGTATGTTAGTAAGTGTTTGACTTGTCTGAAGGTTAAGGCTGAGCATCAAAGGCCATCTGGCTTGCTCCAGCAACCTGAGATTCCCATATGGAAATAGGAAGGGATAGCTATAGATTTTGTGACTAAGTTGCCTAGGACTAGTAGTGGGCATGACACAATCTGGGTCATTATGGACTGATTGACTAAGTTTGCTCATTTTATACCTATTGCGTGAGGATTATAAGATGGATAGATTGGATAGATTGTATTTGAATGAGGTAGTTGCTAGGCATGGTGTTCCGATCTCGATTATATCGGATCGCGATATTCGATTCACATCAAGGTTTTGGCAGTCAATGCAAGAGGCATTAGGAACTCGTTTAGACATGAGTACGGCTTATCACCCTCAGATCGATGGTTAGATTGAGCGTACTATTCAAACTTTGGAAGACATGCTTAGAGCGTACGTCCTGGACTTCGGAGGAAGTTGGGATGTTCATCTTCCGTTGGTTGAGTTTTCGTATAAAAATAGTTATCATGCTAGTGTGAGATGTGCTCCGTTTGAGGCATTGTATGGTAGGAAGTGTCGTTCGCCAATTATGTGGGCTGAGGTTAGAGAAGGTCAGTTGATAGGACCTGAGTTAGTGCAGGAGACTACTAAGAAGATCTCGCAGATTAAGGAAAGACTTAAGGCTGCACGTGATCGTCATAAAAGTTATGCTGATAAGAGGAGGTAGCCTCTAGAGTTTAGTGTAGGTGACTATGTCTTGCTCAAAGTGTACCGTTTGAGATTGTTGAGAAAGTAGGCCCTGTGGCCTATCGGTTAGATTTGCCTGAGGAGTTGAACGGTGTTCATGACACGTTCCACGTGTTAAACCTTAAGAAGTGTTTGGCTGACCCAACATTGCAAGTGCCTTTGGATGAGATTCGAGTTGATGCTAAGTTGAATTTTATGGAAGAGCCTGCGGAAATTTTGGAAAGAGAGTTTAAGAAGTTGAAGCGTAGTAGGATTACCATCATCAAGGTTCGGTGGAATTCGAAACGTGGCCCTGAATTCACATGGAAACATGAAGATCAGATGCAATTGAAGTACCTGCGATTGTTTAGTGATGTTAGTAGTTGAATTTCGGGGACGAAATTCTTTTAAGGGGGTTAGAATGTAACCTTTGCCCTTTTGTGTTATGAATATTTCATTTTTAGTCCTTTGACTATTTGAATTTTGTTAGTTTATTTAGATTTTGTACCATGTTGACGGTGATGATTTTATGAGAATTGTGATGAATTGTTGTTTATTTTGATTAATAATCCCTTTTGGAAGGTATTATTGTGTTACTTGTATTCCGGGTGGTTTGACCCGTGAATTTTGAGAAATGCCGAAAAACGAGTCTGACACGTCCGTTAATGTCCAGATGAGTTTTGAAAGGGTTTAAAGTGGAAATATGTCATGTTAATACTCTAGGTTAATGGAAAAGTATTTATAAGGTGAATAAAAATGCTAATTAACTTTGGGGAAATTTTTTTGGTTGAGTTGTACGAGCTTTTAAGTGATCCCGACAAGAAAAGAAAGACCCGAACCTTCCTAGGATCCTTTGGCCGGTCAAACCCTCCCTTGGAGACAAGGAGGCTTATTTTTAAGGCTTGTGTCTTTTGGAGAAGGACTATAGATATTCCATTCAAGCATTATTCACACACACACACTTTATATTTTTGAACTGTGATCAAGAAAACATGAAGACATAAATATTTGGGGTTGATTCTAGTGTTCGGGTATCCATTTAAACAACGTTTGGGTTGTCCGGTTCGTGTCGAAATCTACAAATTTAAAGATTTTTTTGTAAGTTTTCAAATTTAAATTTTGTTTGTCCTTTTGGGTTTATTTTGATGCATAGATGTTAGATGTACAATTTGATCGTTGTGAAAATTGATTTTTGGAAACAAAACGGATGAAAATAAGGGTGTTTGGTTCGTGGGATATAAAAAGAAAGAAGAGGGATTTTGTAGTTTTGATATTGTGGTGGTGATGGTTGAACAATATATGTTGCTAGATGGCTTATTTTGATAATAACTTGTATAGCTTATTACGGGCTTATTTTTAAGCATTTATTGGCTTATTTTGAGCTTATGGCTCATGGCTTAAA